>OVAU01000923.1:1374-17032 GCA_900406315.1 Biscutella laevigata subsp. laevigata
ATATATATATATATATATATATATATATATATTTATTTTCATTTGTTTAGTTTTTCCCAAGTTTATGTATTTTTATTTCTTGCTAAAATATTTTGTATCCTTTATTCTATTAGTTTTCAAAAAAAAAGTTTAACTTTTTTAAATTTCATTCAATTGAATGTAACTCATAATATAGCGAAAACTATCAACGATGTAATTTACAAAACCTAAACAATCATAGTTTTCATTTTCATTAGATGCTCGACTATTTTATAAGATATTTTAGTTTAAATATTATTATATTTATCACATATAATAATATATCATTTAATTATTAGTTATTTTAAAGAGAAATATACGTTCATGTATTTTATTGCCAAATTTGCGGATTATCCTTGTTACTAAAAGTCTAAAACAATATTCATTCGTCGTTCTATTCCAAAATTATCAGAAATATAATTTAGGTACATAAAAAATCCATGAATTTCATTTTTATTAAATGGTTGATAAGAAAATATCATTTTAATTTTTGAAGGTTATCATATATATTTATCACATATAATAATACATATTTAATTATTATGATCTTTTCTACGAATTTAAATTCGGAACAAAATTTCTCGAATTATCATATAGGTTTAAAAGAAATTAAACAAATTAATGAAATTTTTTGAGTAAAATACTTCAATATTTAATGTCATAAATTCAACGTATAACATTAATTTATAAAGTTAATTATTTCAAAACTCTATTTTTTTAAGTTTCGTAATTTTTAGAAATTTAAATTCAAATTAAATGTATCAATTCTATTTTTAAAATAAACTTCAAATTAAATTGATTAGTGCCAGACTTTAGTAGAAATATTTGATCGCTTAATTAAAAATTTCTGAGTATATTTTTGTTTTATTAAATTTCGCGTAACACACAAATCTTTTCTTAATTGATAATAATGAGAGGTGATAAAACAATTATGTTATCAGTATAAACAAAAATATTGTTAGGATTATATTAAATATTATTCATAAGTAAAACAAAATTTTGATTTTTTATATTGGGTTTTATGCTTTATTGTTAGATTCATTTTTTTTTTCTCATGAAATATATTAAACACAAGAAATTCATGATACAACACTTTAAAGAAAAAGATCATACAAAGGTAAACAACTTTAGTTTAACACAAGAAGTGTTGATCGGCTAATGCTAAGAAACAAGGTTGGGTTGATAAGGTTGGGTTGATAAACACGAGAAGCCAATTATTCAAAGATTCAAGAACGTTTGAGAGTCATTGAGTTGTTCTTCACCTAAAACAAAGCACAAAAAGAATTACGAGTTGCACAAACGAAACTGTAGAATCTAGAAGATCGGTCTATAAATTGTTTGGAACACGATTTCCTTCGGCAAGTGATAAATCTCCAGTGACCTGAAACACAAGACCAGTGAAACCTAATCCAGTAGAGTCACAAAGAACAACTTGTCCTTGGAGCATGGAAATCCTCATTCCAGTGAAAAACCAACCCATATGAAATTTAGGCTAACATCTCCGATACAGATGCAAACAACATCTGACAAAGCCCCTCGTGCTAAGAACCGAGACCGAAGTGGAAAGACCCATACCTAAGTGAAAACTAGACTACCAAACTTACCCAAACCAAAACTTATAATAACTAGAATCCACAAAGGTAAACATCATCAAAACAGATCCGATGTCTAAAAGCAAATGATGGAGATCAGAGACATAGACAAAGGCCGAAATCTCTGTAGCCTAACTTATCCACCACAACTCCACCGCGTGCACCGAGTCACTGTCGAGATCCACATCACCTCACCGTCATCGCCGAAAAGTTTCCATAAATCCGCCAAGTCTAACCTTTAAGACCAAGGTTCCATCAACGAAAACAAACAGAGGAAGGGAAAGATGATTAAGGCGACCGGAGCAGAGACTGAGCAGAGGCAGAGCAAATCGAAGACAAGCCGGATGGAGACGATATCCTCTGAAGAAATAGCACTGATGAAACAGAAGGCTGTACAAAGAAAGAGATGAGCGATTCCTCACACCGATGCCGTAGAGGCCGCCAGTGGAGGAGGAGAAGACTTTATATTTGTGGTGACTAGGGTTAGATGAATCCCCCTCTCTCTCGAGAAATTAATTTACCCAAAAATACACTCATTGTTAGATTCATCTTTGGAAAAAACTTTTGTAAGACTTTAATATTTGGTAGGATAATAAAAAGGTATGTTATTGATATATACTAATAATATCATTGTTAAGATTATAATTAGAAGTTATTATATGTTACAAATATATTTTGGTATATATTTGTATTCTTAGATTTCTTTGAAAAATTATTTTGGATATTAAAATAATTTTGATTTATTGTTATATTTTTGTTAGATATATATCTTGCAAAATATTGTATAATATGGATTTATCGATTAAATTTTTGTTATATTTACTTTAGAAAAATCTCCAAACTTATATTTTGTTGTGACTCCGGAGTAGTCATGGGCGTTTGTTTTTTGGTTCGGTCTCGGTTCGGTTCTTTCGNATTTTTGTTATATTTACTTTAGAAAAATCTCCAAACTTATATTTTGTTGTGACTCCGGAGTAGTCCTGGGCGTTTGTTTTTTGGTTCGGTCTCGGTTCGGTTCTTTCGGGTTTCAGATCTTTCAGTTTTAAGGTTTGGATCCACTAAGAATCCGAACAAGTTATGTTTCGATTTCGGTTCGGTTACAATCGGTTCGGTTCAGTTTACGGTTTTGTGTTTGTCACCCAAATGGAACCAAAATTTTTCCGGTCTAAGATCGGAGCTGTTTGGTATTGTATAATCGGAAAAACCGAATAAATCCGAATGAAAACTGAAAAAAACAGAAGGGAATCTAATTTTATATCAACAAAGCCAAAAGAATACAATCAATCTTTGTACCAGATTGAGAAAATGATTTGTTACAACATGAAGTCAAATCAATATCTCAATCCAGTATAACATAATTACCAAAACAAAACAACAAACAAGTACTCTAATATCAAATAGACAAAATATGACTCTCTTAAGGCTAAACCTAATAATGGCATAAGACAAAAACATATACTGCCATTCCAAAAACTAGCAGTCTAAACCTAATAATCGCATAAGACAAAAACCTATACTACCATTCCAAAAACTAATACAAGTTTAACAGAAACTTCAAGTCTTCAAGCTTGAACTTTAAATTTTGTACAAGGAAATGGGAAAACATATTGGTTAGTACATAAAAAGAGTTGTAAACTAAAAAAATGAAAATACAAAATTATAGATTACCTTTCTCAAGTTTGTCATGTTCTTTGATCTCTGAAACAAGTTGTGCCAAGTTCTGCAAACCCTTTTCACCAACTTGATGATCTGACTTCATCCACTGTTCAAGATACATTAAAACTTCAATCATGTAATGAATTAAACAACTTCTATGAGGATCAAGTATTCGACCACTAGTGTTAAAAGCACTTTCAAAAGCTAGTGATGAAACTTGCATAGAAAGAACATCTCTAGCTACTTCATGCAAAACATGATACTTCAGAGCATTGACATGCGAGAGAATATCAATCTCTACTCCTACAACATTCTTTTTATGAGTTTCGACATTCTCCCCTTAAGTACATAAAGAGAGTTGTAAACTAAAAATATGAAGATACAAAATTATAGATTACCTTTCTAAAGTTTGTCATGTTCTTCGATCTCTGAAACAAGTTGTGCCAAGTTCTCCAAACCCTTTTCACCAACTTGATGATCTTAATTCATCCACTGTTCAAGAGACATTAAAACTTCAATCATGTAATGAGTTAAAAACAGCTTCTATGAAGATCAAGTATTCAGCCACTAGTGCTAAAAGCACTTTCGGAAGCTTCTGATGAAACTTGCATAGCAAGAACATCTCTAGCTACTTCAGGCAAAACATGATACTTCAGAGCATTGACACGCGAGAGAATATCAATCTCTACTCCTACAACATTATTTTTATGAGTTTTCGACATTCTCCCCTTAAGTACATATCAAGCTCTGTATTGAAGAATCAAAGCCTTCCTCATTCACCAGCTTACTATAAACAGCAACCATCTTCTCAACTCCCACAAGAACATCAACATCCACAAGATCATCTTCTTGTTCTTGTGTTTGTCCTCTACTAAGGGATTTTGTGGTTTTCACAACAATTCTACTACTATACTCTTCATACAACCTTTTCAGAACTAAAGAAACAGAAGCATGAAGCTCCCTAGAACGAGTAGATCCTTTACCATACATCATCAAAGCACAGGGAAGCAAATTTCATTTTATTCCTAGGATCAAAACTGCTATCAATAATAAGAATCCTATTTATATTTTGCAAACCGTCCTAGTACTTATCAAATTTATCCCTCATCGATTCGGCTCTAACGCTTAAATCCAAGTGAGAACTAACACTCAATGCACTCAAATGTGTACTAATGTCACATATCTCATTGTAGACTTTGTGCGAGCAAACCTTAGTTGATGCCGAAACAAAAAGGGTGGACTTATAGAATAATGCAAGGACCTGAGCTAATCCATCAACTTTATCCCAATCAACTGACTCAGGAGGTCCAATTCTAGTGTTACCGTTCTCTAATTCCATAAAATAATCATTGTAAAGTTTATCCTCAGTGGCTATTCTATCAAAACCCAACCATATACTTTAGGGCTCGAGTTAACATTAGGAAAGTAGAGTTCCACCTAGTTTTCACATCTAGAGTTATGCTACCTCGACTCACCTTACCTGAGTCTAGCTTATGCCCAAAGGATTCCAGACGCGTACTTGAAGCTCTCACATATACCACTGCATTCCGTATTGTTGCCACACTCCGACTCAGTACATGCGTTCCATCCTTGACAATGAGATTGAGGATATGAGCTGCACAACGCACATGCAAGAACTCCCCAGACAGCAACAAAGCATCACTCCCCAAATCCTGAAACTTCTCTGTAAATTTCTTAAGAGCATTTGTGTTATTAGTTGTAGCATTATCAACAATTATAGTGAAAAACTTCTCTATCCCCCACTCTGCCAAAGATTCAAGAAGGACAATAACTATTGTTCCTCATTTATGATCCAGAACAGGCTTAAATCCAATGATCAATTTCCTTAAAGTACAAGAACTATCAACAAAGTGACAAGTGATTACCATGTAACTCGCACCTGTGGTTGGGGCAACCCATATGTCTGTTGTGAGGGATACTCATTGCTTTGTGGCTGCAAGCAGATTTTTCAATGTTGCTTTCCACTTAACATACAACTGCACTAAATCCCTAGTCGCTGTCCTTCTTGAATGAGGTCGGTAAAGCTGCATTCTTCTGGAAAAACCCTTCCAGGCTAAGCTCTCGATGAACGACAGAGGCAGCCCCCAATACCAGCATCTCATTTGATGCCTCCATGAAACTGATTCTGAAAGCTTTCTGACGTGGACTGTATCTATTGTTACTCTACTCCACTGTTTATGTTCTGTTGAACATCTCTGTTCCCATGCATGATACTGAGTGCACCTCTCCAGATGATTCATCAAGTTCGAAGTTCCAGAAGTGGTTACACAACTCAGGTCCTTACTGCAATAGTTGCACTTGCATCTCTTGTAGTTCCCCTCTATTCTTGTGACGTGGTTCCACACAAGCGATCTAGTTCTCTTCTGCTGAGTTGTTGCACTACCTCCTAGAATGCCTTTCCTTTCGCTTCCACATTCACCTTCTATACCTAGCGCTTCTTCTTGGTCTGGGATTCCTTCAACACACCAGTTATCTTGGCAAGAAGAAGAAGCCAACTGCAAAAAAAACAAACATTTATAAGTCAACAATTCATTATAAACAAACATTATCAATCTATCATAAACATTAAAAAATAATCAGAATCTATAATGAATCATCATTTCAATAAGGCAGTAACAAATTCAATTTCCATTAACGTGATTTCAGTTGGACAATAACATATTCATCATAAACAATTAAACATGTTCTAGTCAGTAAGGCAGTACTCAAAGTTTCATCATAAACATGATTAAATGATCAAACGATTCAAATCTGACATAGAAATATCTAACATCAGCTAAACAACATGAAACAAACAACAACTAAACNCAGTACTCAAAGTTTCATCATAAACATGATTAAATGATCAAACGATTCAAATCAGACTTAGAAATATCTAACATCAGCTAAACAACATGAAACAAACAACAACTAAACAACATGAATCAATAGTCAATACAAAACTCATCATCAGAAACACACATGACACAACAATTCATCAATATCACAAACAGTGACCCAATAAATCATCAACAATACATCATCAACGGATTCAACACAAACAATCAACATATAAACCCCATAACTAAAAGTCAAACTCAACACCCAAAACCCTAACTCAAAACCCGAAACCCCCTAACCCTAAACCAAAACCCGAAACCCTCGCCAAAAGCCGAAACCCTTACCCCAAAACCCGACACCATCACCCAAAAGTTGAAACCCTAACCCAAAACTTGAAATCGTCGAACAATCCCTAAACGCCACTACCTTTGGGTCTAAGATTAAGACCCTGAAAATTTTGGAGACTTAGAAGAGAACTTGCGAAGTGCGTGGAGAAAGAAGAAGATGTTAGTTCACAGAAGAGACAGTGACAGGCGAGACAGAGAGGACGACGAACATCAACATACCTTCGTTTCGGTCGGAGGAGAGACGACGAGATGACGAAAAATATTTGGCGAGACGGCGAGAGAGATTCGGCGAGAGAGATTCGTTTCTCTCGATTAGGTTACTTTTAGATTTCTAGTTTACATGTGTATGGTTAAATTATGTTTAGGTTGTTAAAATTGATTTATTTAGGTATTTATTGGACCATTTGTATTTACTATTTAGGTCCAGTTTAAATTGATTTTATTGGTTTTGTATATTTTTGGATCTAATTCATATATCTATGGATATTCGCTTTTAACCCGAAATCGAATCGATATCTATGGATATCTTATTCAAGATTCCTTCGGTTTTTTAGTTAGATCTGAAACCGATCTGAATCCGAAATTTCGATTCAAATCCGGTTCAGTCTATTCGATTCGAATTTTAAGTCCAGGACTACTCCGGAATAGACACACAAATCTTATAGATATTCCGGTTATATCTTTAAAAAATAAGTTTGTAGTAAATTTATATTTGTTAATGACATATAATGTAATTTTTCCTATTTTTAAGTTGAGATTACAACCCACACAAGTTGATATATTATTACCGAATACATTTTGATGATAAATGTTTAGTCTTGATGTGATATGCATTCTCATATTTAGCCTTTTTCACATAAATTATACAAAAGTGTCATGACCTATATTTTATCAAAGAACATAAAATCCTTTGAAATCATAGAATTAATCAAGTTTAGAATAAATAATTATTATTTAATAATATCGTATTAAATTATTTTGATCATTATTCTATCTCACATTTGTTTGTTTGTTATTCTTATACAAAACTTGTATCACTACATGATTAATATTATAACAAAAAAATTTATGATGTAATTTGTATTTTAAAGATGAATATAAATTGAATTTGACAAAAAAAAAAGATTTTCACTCTAAAACTTTCTATCTTCTCTCAAACTCTTTAAGGTTTTTTTGGAGATAGGGGAGTGGAGGAGTCCCGCCGCCGCCGTTAGCTTGGTCCGGCCAACGTGCACCGCGACCCTTCTTCTGCCCTCGTCAGTCCCAGCCTCAGCTCCGCCGTTTTCATTGGATCTCTTCGCATAACCCATCGTCAGCGGCTGGGTGCAAGGCTCTGGTGAGCTTAGGGACGGTGCTCCGCCGATCCGGGTCTTCTCGTGGTCCCCGCAACGAGCGCCGGTAACCTTCCTCCTCTCTCTGTCTTGGCTTCGTCTCATGGAGGAGAAGTCCCGATCTCCTTCTCCGTCGCCTCTTGGAGCTTCTCCGACGACCCCTGCGTCAGGCGTGACGGCAGGGTTGATGGTCGGCAGGTTCTCTCGCCGGTGAAGCTCCTCAGCCCCGTTTTCGAGCGTTTCTCCTGGTAAGTTCTTCTACTCCTCCAGATCTCGTCCGGTTTGGGTCTCGTTCGCGGGGTTTGCAGTGGAGGCGTCGTCTTCCGCGACGGAGCTCTCTTTTCGAGTCGTGTTCTGTTCGGCGCTAGGCTATGGGGGTGAATCTTTAGTTTTGTTCGTCATCGCCATCCCCGGATCCGAGGCCTTCTCAACCGACGATGGCGGCGGTGGTGGAGCGAAGTCGAGAGGGTGGAGGCGGCTAGGTTAAATTTGAGATCTAGGTTTTGATTCTTTATTGGGCTGGACCTTGCTTTTTAAATTCTTTGGACACATTTGGGCTTTGTAATCTGGTTCTGGGCTTGAGCCCTTTTATCTATAAAGAAAATCTTTTAACAAAAAAAATGAATATAAATTAATAAACTTAAAATTTTGTAAGTTTTTTAATAAACTTAAGAATTAGTATTGTTAAAAGTTTTAACATCAACTAAAATATAACCAGAGATAGAATATATGCGGGAAGACTTAGCTCATCTCTAATCGAAATATCTTAGATCGACGTGACGAATCTTCTATTAAATCGATTAAAATCACTCGGCCACTTGTCTAATTATTTCGAGCAAAAAGAAAATGTTATTCGAGGTGATTGGGACAAACACATCTTTGTTCGATGGACCATATATTTTTCTAACAGATAAACTTATAAAACTAGCTAATAAGATTTTAAATATAGTGAGAAATATGCTGTTCTACAAAGCCAAAATAAAACTTCATTTCATGCATTGTTAAACGAATTTCCAAAAATTATTGTTGAGAGACTAACAAACAATTTTACTAAAAATAATTCCAGTAGCTTCTTTCATTAATTGACATATATAAAAACTCAATAATTAAGAAAAAATCTTAATATAATTAGATATTATATATATATATATATATATATATATATATATATAAACATAAATTTGAGGGGAGAGGGAGGCAACAGCATGTGCATAGAAGCGCTACAGAACAAGTGATGGCTCTCTTCTTCATCTTTGGTCTTCACTTTTTAATTATCAACTTTATCTTCTTTGTCTTTTTCTATAGTTGAATCTTGATCATAACTTTTTTATTTTTCATTTTTTCTTGCACGAAAAGAGTTTGTTACATTGTCTTAATTAATCGTAATAACTCTGATCCAAAGTCATATCGGCCACAAAACGAAGTGATCGACCTTTTGTTATCACCTTTTTCCTAATCTTCTTTATTTGTTCAAGTTGGTCAGTGTAAACGTTAAGGTGCTTTTTCGTCCAGTGGTATGGTTCTATATTTTTGGTTAAAACTTGAGTCTATGAGCTTCTTCTTACACAATTAGATTTGTATTTGACCTGAATACATTTGTGTTTTGACTATCAATAGGAGGTTTTAATAGCAAGTGAACTACGATTTCTATAGTTTATTCAAAAATTTCTATAAATTGATATTCGATATATTAACAATTATAATAAATTAATATAGTGTAAAGTTATCAAAATTTGTTAAGATAATAATGAAAAATGTTTAGCAACTTCTATGTAAAATATGTTAGAAGATCGATTTTGTCATTGATGAGCTCAAATTCGAGAGAAAGATTCAAGAAGAAAACTCGTGTATTTTCGATAGATGTTCAAAATGTCGTTACAAACCGTTATAACTGATCAAACCATAAATTACAATTGAATCAAACCAACTATACATTAAACCGACTGAATTTAATCAAACAGAGTGTGAAATCGAACCACACACTGTAATACGCCCCTCTCAAGTTTGAATCTTCTGAAGGAGCAAGATAAAGACTTGATAACGACATACGATCAACGAGGGAACGAAAAGGATCAGGCTGCAACGAATTTGTAAGTATGTCAGCTAGCCGATTGCCACTAGAGACATGGATTGTCTTGAGGAAACCTGACTTAACATGATCACAGACGGTGTGGCAGTCTATCTCAACATGTTTTGTCTGTTTATGAAAGACGGGGTTTGTAGCTAAGTGAATAGCAGACTTGCTATCGCAAAATAGCTTAGCAGGTCCCGTGAGTTTGGCATTCAGATCCATAAGAAGTTGGTTCAACCAAACAAGTTCACATGAAGCAAGAGCTAAACTCCTATACTCTGCATCTACACTACTTCGACTTATGACCTGGTGCTTCTTAGACTTCCATGAGATGAGTGACCTGCCTAGAAACATACAATGGACACAGACAGAACGACGAGTGTCTTTGCACGCAACCCAGTCAGCTACCGCAAAGCCGTTCAAGCATAACTTATACTCAGCATAAAACATGAGGCCTTGACCCGGATTGTTCTTGATATAACGAATGACTTTATGAGCTGATTGAAGGTGAATATCTGTTGGTGCTGAGAGGAACTGACTGAGGCAATTGACAACATAAGTAATGTCTGAATGTGTGATAGTAAGATATTGCATCCGACCTATCAGCTCTCTGTAAGGGGTTGGCTTAGAAAGGGGTGTACGAAGCGTTGTACTGAGATGCAGATTTGGATCCATGGGAACAGAAGAGGGCTTACAGCCAAGAAGGCATGTATCTTCAAGCAGAGAAAGAGCATAATTCCTCTGACAGACAGAGATCCCTTTCGAAGAACGCGCTATCTCCAAGCCTAAGAAGAAAGTTGCAGGACCTAGATCCTTGATCTTGAAAGCGGCTGCAAGAGTATCTTTTAATTGTTGAATGTCATCATCATCTTTGCCTGCAAATAATATGTCATCGACGTATAACAACGCAACAACTTGGGATGTGGCAGTGGTTTTGACGAAGAGAGTATTGTCTACCGATGATTGCACAAAACTTGATGTCAAAATGACAGAGGACAGTGCATGATACCATTGTCTAGAAGCTTGCATTAGTCCATAAAGAGATTTGTGCAGCCTGCAAAGTTAGATTAGGAGGGAGAGTCGTTGAATCAGAAGAAGTATATCCTTGAGGGAGACTCATAAAGATCTCTTCCTCTAGATCCACATGCAAAAAGGCATTTGCAACGTCTAGTGAGTCAATCTCCATCCAGAAATTGCAGCAAGAGCAAGGAGAAGCTTGACACTCGTGAGCTTAGCAACCGGTGAAAAAGTATCAATGTAGTCCACACTTTCTTGCTGTGTGTAACCCTTTGCCACCAAGCGTGCTTTATAACGTTCAACTCTGCCATCTGCATTATATTTGATTGTAAAAACTTACTTACAATCAATCACATTCTTGTTAGACGGTAAAGACTCAAAAGTCCAAGTGTCATTGTCCCCCAAAGCATGTAACTCTGCCTCACATGCCTCTTTCCATTGAGGAGATGTCATGGCTTGTTTGAAGAAAGATGGTTCTATCTCAAGTGAGTATGAAAGAACATGGGCATGATAAAGGGGAGTCAATATGCCATAAGAAAGAACAGCTGATATGGGATAAGAGGTAGTGTGTTTAGGATTCAAAGGAATAGGTGGTATAGTCGTCTTTGCCAACAAATAACAATGATACTTGGATAAGTAAGTGGGAGCCTTCGTATGTCGCTTTGGCCTGCCAATAGGTAAAGACATAGCACCAGTGTCTAGCAATACATTTCTATTGTTAGATAGATTTGTGGTACTAGAGTTAGAAATAATGTCATCTGGCACAAACCCATTAGTATCTAAATCATCAACTGAATCCAATGAAGGTTGCAAACTGGCATTATCAACGTTTAGAGAATCAATTGAATCATTTGGCAAGATTGGAACAGATGCATCATCCTCTACACTTCTAGTACTGTCAATTGGTAACATATGTAAAGGTGTAGGCAATGGTATAATATTGTTAGATAAAATCGATGCAAAATCACATGAAAAAGCATATGTTTTAAAAAGAAATTCATGCTCATGAAAAACAACGTTTCTAGTTATTGAGACAGAACGAGATTCTAAGTCTAACACCTTATAGCCTTTAAAACCATATCCAAGGAAAACACATGTCTTAACTCTAGGTATAAACTTATCCCTATCTTTCAAATTCGTGGAGACATAGCAAAGAGAACCAAAAGCTCGCATAAAACTATAGTTTGGAACCTGTCCAGTGAGTTTTTCAAATGGAGATTTAATACCAAGCAAAGGAGATGGTAACCTGTTAATCAGAAAATAGAGGTTAACACACAATCACTCCAGTAAAGTAATGGAACATTGGATTGAAACAACAAAGATCAAGCTACATTTTACAAGTGTTGATGCTTACGTTCTACAGCCGAGTTTTGTTGTGGTGTATACGGACAAGAGAAGTAGTGAATCATCCCATTATCTTTCACCAGTTGTTTAAAAGCTAATTCATGAGCATTATCAGATCTAATTGCTCTAATTGTCACTTTTATTCTTGAGCATGTAAACCCATGTGACACTCGTGCAGTCATCCACAATAGTCAAGAAATATCTAAAACATTCAATAGATTCAACATGGAAAGGACCCCATACATCCATATGAATCAAATCAAAAGGACACAAAGTAACATTGTTCTGTGATTCAAAAACAAGGCGAATCTGCTTAGCCAAAGGAAAAATGGAACAATGAGACATATCTATACTAGATTTTTTCAAATGCAGAAGATGAGACATGTACTGAAGCTTAGCTGAAGACGGATGACTTAAGCGGAGATGCCACAAGCGATTATCAAGAGTCACAGAAGCACATAACTTTTTTGCAGGAACTGATGCAGAAGGAGACTCATTCTCAAGAATGTAAAGGTTTTTGAAGCAATCTACCCCTCCCAATCATCAAGCCCTTAGAAAGGTCCTGTAACAAACAACCCAATGAGTAGAAATGAGCACCAATTTGAAGTTTTAGTCAGACCACTTATACTGATCAGATTAAAACAAAAGTCAGGAACATGTAACACATCATATAGAATCAGATAAATAGATATGGGAACTGTGCTAGTGTTAATTATCAGGACTGTAGTACCATTAGGGAGTGAGACTGTGACATTAGACAATGGTGTAATATCCCTAAACATTGACAAATCGGAGCAGGCATGACTATAAGCTCCACTGTCAATATAATCCAAGCACTAGAAGATAATATTTGTTGCAGAGATGTGAAACAGTGTTCTTGAAAGTGGAATTGATTATTTTGGTAGTTAAGATTGGTGGATAATAAGGGAATGTTACCAGAGGAGGATTGAATAGCCATGACACCTTTCTCAGATATAGTATAAGGAGCACGAGAAGAGTTGGGGAGCTCTAAAGTAGATGACACCTGAGCAATCTGAGAATTTATGCTAAACTGAGATATCAACTGTTGAATATGCTCCGGAGTAAAATGATGTATATTCATGGAATTACCATCATTATGAGCAGTCAAAGATTGAGAAGTAGAAGCACCATTGTGTGAGTATATTTGCTACAACATTGACTTTCTGATTGGAAGAAGGTTGCATCTGCTGTCCTTGAGGCCTTGACTGATTCTTGCTGAATTTATAACCAGGGGGATAACCATGTACTTTAAAGCACTTTTGGATGGTGTGCACCAGATTACCACAGTGTGTACAAATCAACTTAGGCTAGACTTTGGCATGATTGTGATATGCCGCAAGAGCATAACTATCCATCATAGTTTCAACATTTGACAAAGCCTGGAAAGCAACATTACTCGCTAATGGTTTGATAAGCCTTTGTCTTTCATCCTGTGTGACTATATTGAAAGCTTCTTCGATCGAAGGAATCGGTTTAAGCATGAGGATGTGTCTCCTTGTATTCTCAAAAGATTCATTCAATCCCATGAGAAACTTCGTCACACGACTACGTTGCTGTAACACTTCCCATTTTGCAGCTGCATCACACTCACAATGGCCACAAGTACACAGAGGAAGTTCAACATAATTTCAGTGTTCCTCCCACAGAGTATCCAAATTAGTATAGTATGTTGAAACATCAAAAGATCCTTGCTCAATCTTACTCAATCCCTGTTCAATATCATATATCCTAGGGGCATCATCTTGTTTAAATCTTGCTAAGAGATTCTTCCAAATACCTTATGCCGTCGAGATAAAGAGGAGACTCTGGCCAATCTTCTTTGAGACAAAATTCATGAGCCATGTTGCCACGATATCATTGCATCTCGACCAAGCTCATGAATCTTGATGACCTGTAACAGGTTTTGGAATGGATCCATCAATGAATCCTAGCTTATTACGCACATTTAATGCTATACGATAACGACGCCATGAATGGAAATCTGAAGCTGTTGATAGTCTATCCGAGACAAGAATCAACCCAGCGTGATCGCTACTATGAAGATAAGATGGATTGACATATACATCCGTTGAACCCCTAGCATTCGTATTCACCGCTTCCACCGACTGAGAGTTATGAACAATAAGTCTCCATTCATCAAAAATGGTGAGAACTCATAAAAACGTGTAGCAACAGATCTAAGTTGCTAACACGGAGGTCGATCGAAGGAAAGAAAAGAAACCAGAAGCAAAGATCGACGACTCGCTGAAGTTCTTGAATTGCAGAAATGAATACCGAGAGAAAATGAAAATGAATTAGAGAATGGCTCATCGATTTACCGAATCGAAGATCAATAGAGAAGCAGAAGATTAATTAAAGATGCTCTGATACCATGTTAGAGGATCGATTATGCCACTGATGAGTTCAAGCCCAAGAGAAAGATTCAAGAAAAAAACTCGAGTATTCTCGATTAATGTTCAGAATGTCGTTACAAACTGTTATAAACAATCGTATAATATCAAAGCGGGAATTACAATTGAATCGAACCAACCATACATTAAAGCCTAAATTTAATCAAACCTAATGTGAAATCGAACCACACACTCTAATAAAATACGGTTTTAGTAATGACATAAACTAATAAACTTTCATCTAAAAAGTTTTACTATAATACGAGTATTTTACTGTTTGTTTTTTCTCAATGCATTAAAAACTATATTTTTTATTGTTTATATGTTGTACTTAGGTGACTAATTTACATATTTGATCCTTCATGTTGATTTCTAAGTAACTTTTAGAGAAGAATTCACTCTTAATATTTAAATAAAATTAATTAGGTTAACAAATTAAATTAAGAAAATGAATATGAGAAAAAGTGAATTTTATGGAAATTTTTATACAAATTAATGAATGTTCACCAAAAACTACTAAATAATGTTAACGAATATAGAATTTTAAATATTATAAAAAGTAAAAGAAATCCTAAAAAATAAAATTATAGAAAATATTAAAATTATAAAATAATATGGAATAATATAATAAATTTTAATTTGTTTATACATAAATTAAATTATGAACTTGAAAAAGGTATTCTATAAATGAATAAATCTTCTTATATATTAAAAGAGAAGTGATTTTGATGACGTGTCAACGCCACAATTTTTCTAGATTTTTTATTTTAAAAAATTACTATCTTAAACCTATTGTCAAACATGTTTAAATTTAATTCGTTGTTAATGGAATATCTTTATTCGTGTTGCCAAACAATATACTCTCAATAAATATTTTCTTAAAACTTTCGTTTTAATATTAAATTTTAATTTATAATAGAGAAAATCTTCTTTCATTGATTAAATAATAAGAAAATTTAATTAGAAAAGATAATAATAATAATATATATATTTTTTTAAATAATTAAAGGAAAATATATTTTTCTTAACC
>OVAU01000924.1:0-17026 GCA_900406315.1 Biscutella laevigata subsp. laevigata
TTGAAAGAATGGATATTCGGTGGATAGTCGATCAACAATACTAATGAACAACGGTTTGTTCATTCTAAAACGTTGTTGAAATATTCTAGCAGGGTATGTTTGATCTTCTGAAAAGTAATCGTTCCATAGCTTCATGTGGCCTTCTTCGCGGTTTCTTTCAATATATGCCATTTTTTCTTCGACTTCCTTGCTTGTTGACCATGTTCTAAACGAATTGATAGATTCTCGAAAGTTTGCTCAAATATTTGATCAAAGTTTCCATCAATGGTTTCATCAAAAACTTGATCAAAATTGTAATACATTAGGGAAAAAGACCAAAGAGATGAGAAATGATTGAAATTGTGATATATATGAAAACATGAGAACTAGTCTCCTTTATATAGAAAACCAAAAGTTTATTCATATGTCACAAGAAACTTGTCATTTGTAGTTTTGTGTCACATGTAATTGGTGTAAGTTTTAATTTGTATTTTTATGTCACAAGTTAATAAAACAATTTGTATTATTGTGTCACATGTATTCAATAAAGTTGTATTGAATTATTGATTCCCAATATTGAAGTATTGATTCCCAATATTGAATTATTGAATTACACTATATCATCGATTACAAGATTACAATAGAAGACCAAAATGGTCTCTGCAAAATTATGGTCTCTGCAGAATTATTGAACTACTCTAGAAGACCAAAATGGTACAATGTTAAAGTACACTACATCATCGATTACAGAAGACCAAAATAATGGTCTCTGCAAAATTATTGTCTCTGCAAAATTATTGATTCCTCCCTTTCCCTTGTATCCGTAACTGCATGGTCTCTGCAAAATTACAACAATGTATATACATAAGTTAAACTACAGTACATCACATCATGGTCTCTACAAAATTACACCAATGTAATTACATAATCCATGCTCTAAACCTATGGCTAACACATATACACCAAGTAGACAACATATCAACTCTTAAAACAGAATCCAATTCTTTCATGAACCTCAGAAAACAAATTCCAATCTAAGGCGGTTACAAGACTTATCCATAGCTAAAACATATACACCAAGCAGACATTCATTCAATGAAGGTGATTACAAGACTTATCCATAGCTAAAACGATCCATTCAATTCACTCAATTGTATCTGCAAAATAACACCAAGGTTCAGTATTTGTTTAGATCAGATTACAAGACCAAGCAAATAACAACAGTACATTACTTTCAGACACATCTAGACCAAGCAGATTCCAATCAATACAATCTAACCAAGTAGATTCCAATCAATACAATCTAACCAATCCATTCCAATGAATTCAATCCGACATCAAGCAGTCAACAGAACAAACATTATAAAAGCAATACCTAACTTCCAAGCCTGAGTAATGCATTCTTGTTGGTTTATTGAACCTAAAATTTACTTGCTCCAAAACTCTAACCTGAAAATTTAAACAGGAATACATTACTTTCATATACTGAACAAACATTATTTGAAAGACATTAAACATTGAAATACATCAAAATTGCAAACACAGTAAACATTGTAATACTTGAAAGATTGAAATACATTATCCGTCATGCACATTGAAGTACAAAACATACATTATCCGTCATACACATCAGGTAAACACAACATTTTACACAAGAAACAGTCAAACACAGAACATTGAAATACATGAAACTCTACTCATTTAGCATTTCCATTATAAGTTTATCCTTGAGCTTAATCTCAAGCTCAGACAGTGGTGTTGTCTTTGAAAGGAGAGTCTCAAGCATATTTGTCTTGGCAAGCTCCTTTTTCAAAGATAAATCCTTCTCTTTGATTGACCACATGGTCTGGTATGTTTCAAGTGAAACAGATTCGGATTCGACGTTTTCTTTACGTTTCTTCTTTGTTTTTCCCTTTGCTGTCTTAACCCCAATAGGTCTTCTCTCGGCTTCTTCATCCACCGGTTTGGAAGTTACTTCCTCATCTATCATTCTCTTAGCACTCCCTTCACCATTTCCACCCAACGTTGAACGTCATTTCTGGTCGTTTCTCAACTCCAACCACCCATGCTCAAGATTAAAGTTGAGCTTGTGATCTTGGTGGTATATTTTATATGCATTGCTCAGAATGTTATCATCATTCTCACCACTGCGCTTGTTTCTTGTTGTTTCATACGCACCGACAAACTTTTGAACACCTTCGTTTATTTTCTGCCAACGCTGCTTACACTTACTAGCCTCTCTACTGTCAAATCCTTTCAGTTTAGCAGCAGCATTGAAGTAAGCCGTTACACGATTCCAGAACGTTGTGTTTCTCTGCTTGTTAGACACAATAACATCTTTGCTAGTGTTCAACCAAGTCGAGCAGAGAATCACATCTTCATTGGCAGTCCATTTCCTCTTCTTCTCATGAAGGTTTGGAATCAGATGGGTTTGGTGGCTTTATTGACTAAAATTGATTTGGCTTAAGTGGATTTGACTGTTGGAAATAGGGGGGGTTTCTTGACTGTTTAACAGTTGGAGGATGATCCATGAAGAAGATTACAAAGAAAGAAGAAAGACAAACAATAAGAGAATGAGAAACAAAGAAGAAGAGAATGAGAAACAGAGAATCCGAAAACAAAGAAGAAGAAGACAGACAAGAAGAGAATAGATAAACAGAGAAGGAGAGAATGAGAAACAAAGAATCCGAAAACAAAGAAGAAGAAGACAGACAAGAAGAAAACAGAGAATAAGTTAGAAGACTGGAGATGAGGAAAAAGTTAGAAGACTCGGAAGAGCTTCTAAATTTTAGAAGACTTGAGATGAGGAAAAAGTTATATTTTATGTTCTGTTTAGTTTATGTTTTGGTTCTAAGATGTTTTATAGAACAGTTTTGGGTTAAATCTTCTAAGTTTTTTTATCATCAATTGGTGCCATTAAAATTATGGTTGATTGTTAAAGTTAGGCATTCAATGGCAAATAAATCATCACAACAACCAAAAGTACAAAATCAACTCAAACTCAAATCCTTTTCCATTAATACCAAATATGTTCCCAATTCAATAAACTCAATTCATATCTCTTCAAAATAATCAATTCATAATACAATTCACATTAAACATTGTTAAATCAGTCACAAATCACACGCTTTAGAACAACCAAACAGAATTCGTAATTCACATTCATCATTCACTATTGTTAACAATTCATAATTCACATACACAATGATTCAACTTCAGTCTCTCTTCTTAAACGATTCAGTCTTGCTAATAATTCAGTACTTCACATTTCATATTCACTTTTGCTAACAATTCCTAATTCACATTTCATAATCGATTCACTCATTCTAACAATTTGTAATTCACAATTCGATTCAAATAATTCACATATACATTCTTAAAAGAAGACAATTCACAAAACTCATTCAGTTACTTTCACATTTCAGAACAAGCAATCAGAATTACATTTCACAACAACCAAACACATTCACAATTCAGAACACATTAAAGCTTAACAGAAAGTTTAGCAATAACACTAACCTGATTTATGCTCCAGATTCGATTACATGCAGAAATAAACGCATTCATGATCCAATCGTTGCTGCTTCTTCTTTCCAAATTCTGCAAAATCATGTAAACAATCAAGTCTTAACAAAAACTTAAGAAATCTATTACCAATACAACCATAGATAAACTCTATATCGAATTCTTTTTGATAAATAGCTCAAGATATCAAATAAACATTTAAACCCCTACTAAATAAACATAACAAGTCCCTAAATCGATTTAATCAAAAATCTCAAGAAAATCCCAAATTCGTTTTCGTTTCAAATCCGGATAAAACCCTAATTTCGTTTCGATTACGATGTTAAACACCATATTAAACACCTAAACACATGGATTTAATGAAAGATCAAACGAAATTAACCAATCAATTTCATTTCAAAAATAAAGTAAACCCTAATCCCAAAATCGAGCATCAACAAACCCCATAAACCAATGAATATGAACGAAATAGGGAAGAAGGGACTTATCTTTCACTCCTTGCCGGCCGATTTCACCGGAAATCACGCCGGATATGGACGACGAAGAATCGCCACTTTCGCCTCTTGAGTTTCCTCTGCGGCGATGAAGAAAACGAAGAAAATCGTTTTCTCAACCCTAAAATCACCCAAGCCAATCTCATGTCGACGCGTGGCGTTTCTTAGAGCGGATCCAAAAATCTTAACGAAGATTCGCTTCTTCGTTTAAGAACCGAGCCGGGCCATTTTTTATTATTAAATGGGCCGAAGAAACATCACAAGAAACTGGGGAAGAAACCCATTGGGGTTGCTCTAAGCAAAAAAAAAGTCTACTTATGGAATTCGTACTTTTTTTAAATGTGGCCACAAGGCGGGTCCCACTCGCCTTTTTGTGGCCACAGACCGGTCCCACTAGTCATTTGCTGCAAACTGCAGCTACTGCGAGTCGAGCTCGCGACCTGGTGAAGAGTGACAGCCACAACCAAACCGGTTGGGCTATAGGCGCTCCTCATGGAATTCGTACTTATAACCCTACATATAAACAATTGACTACTTTACTAAATATTCTAGAGATAAATTTCTTGATTAATTGGCCCCTAAAATCTATGAATTTGGCGAGGCCCCAGACACAATATGCTTAGTACAAAACATATGTAGACACTTTCAATGGACTTAGGCTTCCATAGATTTGAGATACATGTAAGACTAACTTGTAGTAAAACTTATACTCGATCACAAAAAAGTCATACAAATTTTAGTGGGAAAATAAGAAATCCACGAAAAACAATAATTTTCGAATTTATGGCTCTTTCGTAGTTTTTTCTAGCAATACAACCACAAAATAATCATGAAACGATTTGTAGATAACTTTATTATGAAATTAGCTACGAAAATTATCATGGCAGTGTAATCATATAATTTTTATAGGTAAATCGTGAAAATTTAATCGTGAAAAATCAACAAATAAAATTATAGGTGACTTTGTCACGAACTAACCATGGTATAATAGAAACTACATATAACAAGGAGAATTTGCTGGAGACAATGTACGAGGAGTCATGACATGACAACATTTTCCAAGTGTTCGAAACAACTAATCAATCTCTTTATGAAGGATGTATAAAAGGAATTTCTCAATTGTACGTGTCACAGTTGTTGAACATAAAGACAAAACACAATTTGTCGGCGACATGTGTGGATGAGATAAGTAGACAATTAAATATGTCATTTCAAAACCTAATAAAGTTTTTACGTCGTACTATGAAACCAAGCAGTTGTGCATGCTACGATTGCCGCTATACATAAGATTGGTGTATGCGAGGATAATGGCAAAGGAAAAAATAGAGCTAAACATATAATGTATTATCTACTAATAGAGGAGCGATTGAACTTTGAAGCGTTTATATTAATTAGAAGTGACAACATCTAATATGTGATGGCATGTCGAACATACATCACGAGCAAGACAAATGCATCACCCGTCAAATAGAGCTGCATGAAAGCATTTTCAACAGATATTTCCTGATTTTGTTTTTGAAAACCAAAATTTTACCTAAACTTATCAACATATAAGTTTAATCTAATACCCACAAAATATTTCCATGGCAAATTTGTGGTAGAACCTCTATAACCACACATTTTACTCCGATAACCACAAAATTTATGTGGTTACCAGCATAAATTTTACTAGTAACTAGTGGTTAGTTAATTATGTGATTCTAATTGACTAATTAGTTTTAGGATTAAGTACAATTTTGCATGTCAAATTCTTAAGTTGTCCACAACTCAGTTGATCAGACATATATATATATATATATATATATGTCAGATATAAATTTTAGATATTTGAGTTATCGACATCAGATTTTTTACAACCAGTTATTACTCTACACCCACAACTAACTTGTCTTATTCCTAAATCCAATTTTAACTTCATTTAGTTGTTGATGTTACTGATCAACGCTATTTCCTACAAAATATATAATTACTCATGAAATTACTAAAATAAACAGTTTATTCTAAAAAAAAACTGAAATTAGATAATATATAAACAACGATAACCCATCACAAAGTTAAACCACAGCCAGTTCTTAAAACAAGATAATTTAGGTATCCTTTATATATTAAAACAGAAGTATTTTTGCTGACGTGTCACAACCAGAAGAGTTTTGACTCAAAATTATTGATGTGTCGTCTTCTGGTGCATTTTCAGATTAAATTTAAAATAAGACTTAAACTTCTTACAAAATTACACATTGCCATTACCATAAATACTATACATGTTTCTATATTTAAAATATGTAATATTATGCAGTCTTTTCTGTTATAGAAGGAATATCTTATATGTAATCATATCATACTTTTTATTATTATATTTCCTACGTATATTTATTTGATATTATTCTTATATAAAAATGAATTATTATGTAATTCATATAATAAAAAAAATTAGTTTTTTTTGAGTTTTATGTATTTCGGATTATTCAAAACAGATGTGAAATACTCAACTTAAAAGGAAACTTATATTTTAAAAAGTCTCACATCGACTAAGAAAGTAATAAGAGAATATGAATCAGTTATGTAATTAGTTAATATGTACAAAATGTTGAATAATAATCGGANCATGATTTAGTTGACATGCAATTTACATAATTTTTGTTTTGTATGTATAATTTGATAGCTCGGCCGTAAATTAGTAAATACTAAATATCTAAATTTATAAATATCAAAAATATTTTAATCTCACGCATGGCGTGGGTCACAATTCTAATGTTTATTAGTTAGGTGGATTTCAGATTCTTCCACTTAATCCAGCTTATAGGTTTGGGTTTGAGATTGAAAAGTTTTCATACGCATTTTTTTAAGCCATGGCACGATGAATTTGTTACCCATAATTTGAAGAATTAGTTGCATGAGAATAATATTTGTTAGCCATAATTGGAAGAAAATAATTAAACAACAAAAAGAAAAATTGAAAAATACTGAGTGTATAGTGACCAGCTATGACGTCACCCAAATGTGGGGTATATAGAACCGAGCAGGCAACGCACAACCGAAACAGAATTTCAAATTTCAAATTTCACTCACGAGAGCAAAGTATCATCTACAGTATTGATTTCGTCTCTATCCCTCTCTCGTTTCGTTCTGCAATGTCGACTACCAGAAAGAGCTCGAAGAGAGGACGGCCAGAGCCGCAATCACTCAAGAAGCAACCACCGAATGCAAAACTCCAGGACGATTTGGATCTCGATGTGTCTAGGTCCCTTTCTTCTTCTTTACTTCTGCTTTTTGGTTAAGTTTTTACTCACGACTGTTATCCGTGTGGATCGTGCAGCGATCTAAAAGGAATCATGTCGGCGTTGCAGCAAATCAGAGAGAAAGCGCACGAGGATGGCCGGAAGAAGAAGGAAGAAAGCATCTCCAGGTGATTATCTATCCGATTACTTTAATCTTCAGGTTATGGAATATATATAAGAATCGGAGTTCGATTACGGAAACCTTAGATTTCGTTTAGTTTGCGACCTTCTCTCAGGTTTATTCTGTCATCGAGAAATTCATGTTGATATCCTCTGCTCTAATACATCTCCGATCGTAATTTTTTGCTAGAGAATTTCTTATGCTAGTTACGATCGTTTCTTCTACCTCTTTGATGATCGTTTCTTTAATTTTTACCGTTGGATCATGAATTAGTCTGTATCTTGTATCACAAACAAAATCTATCGACTAGATATAGCCGTTTGTATAGCCAAAATCGTTCGATCATTTGCCTAGCATTTGATATCGGTTGTAAATGCTTCTGTATCCCTTAAACTCGAAAGCAAATACTTGAGAGATGGATACCAATCTCGTTTGATTTCACAGACATAGAACGTTTAGATGTTTAGTCTTTTTTCCTCAACTCTGAAGGATTAGGTTGATTTCTATCACTATTGGTATCTAGTAGTACGAATTTTTCATTTACTGTTGCAAAAAAACAAGATCATCTAAGATTGTGAGATTTCTTGCTTTTGATGATTGGCAGAACCAGTTTTGTCCATAATACCATGAAAAGGATTCTGTGGTTCTAATGCTCTCTATGTGTCGTTAGTTTGATAGCTGAATCTTGCTCTAATCCTTGTGTACTATTCTGGCAGTGTGTCCACTGAGGTAAAGTCAAAGATCGACGAGTTGAAGTCAAAACTTGAAAAAGAAAGGTAAGTTATGTTTATGAGTCATGCTTTGCACTTTCTGGTTTGCAAGATATAGATACTATAAATGGAAGCGTTCTGATGAATTCTGTCCTCGACCACTTACAATCTGCAGACAAAATTTTGCCAAAGCACTTTCAAAGAGTTCAAAGGAGGTCTGAATAAAGATCCCAAGATGGTATATAACTTTTGAGTAATTAGAAAGGTACAAGGAGCTAACCTGATCCATATTTGCAGTGTGAGAATATCCTGAAGGATGAAGCTGCCAAGTTTGAGGAACTTCATAACAAATTCATGAAAGACAAATCTGATCATCTACAGGGTTTGAAAGGTATTATTTATATTCCCCCTCTGGTTTTGTCATCTCTTACACTTAAGATCAGTAGTGTTGGGTGTCAAAATTTTATTAAGTGGGATATTACCGAAACTGAAAATGTGTTTCTGCTTTTGGCAGATACTATTTCCAAGTTTGAGGAGGACAAGGAGAGGCTTTATATGCGATATGAGCAACTAAGTAAGCCATTTCCTTACAATGAGAAACGCTGTTATAAGATGGCAAAACACTTACTTCCACCTGTAAAAACATTTGTAGGGAAGAAGGAGAAGACAATGATATCGGAACAGGAGAAGTTCTGCACAGAAAAGCTTGCTCACTTGGAAGACTCTCTGAAGAAAAAGAAACGGGTAAATCTCTCTCTCGGTTGCTCCCATTTATGCTATAATTTGACAAACTCTAATGTATATCAAATGAAACCGTGTGTAGGATGACAAAACTTTCAGTATATTGAGGAAAACTCTCGGCTCTTTCCTAGAGAATGAAGCCTCTGATGAAGAGTTCCCACCTGATGAGTGAAAAAAAAAAGAAGTCTCTTCACATGACGCCAAAATCGGTTAAAAACCCTTTAACCTTGATCAGGCTAACATTTCCGTTTAAGTTTTTATTTACAAGGTATAGTTACCAAGTACATTAAAAAGAACCTTTCTCCTCAAGTACTGTTTCGAGGCTTCGGATAAATGAACATGACCCTTATTGCCTTCAGTGTGTTACTTTCAAGTTTCACATGATTAGTTATATCTATCTGCACGTTACATGTTAGGTTTGGTTGGAGTCATAAAAACAATTTTTTTTCAGATAGCATCAAATTATTGATAGGGGTTATACAGGAGCTTTACTCCCATTTTCCAAGATGAAATGATTGCTATTCAAAATAAACATATTATTCTCATGAATTACAGAACCCCCTCTTGATTTTACAATAGTCTCTTTTCAACATGTAAAGAACAAAGGGTGAAAATGTTAAAAGGGAAGATATGTTCCTTTACTTCCAGAGTTCTTCCATTGGGATTCCACGCTCGAGGGCAACATCACGGAACTGTCTCATCTGTTGCACTGCTGCAAGAGTAGCTCTTGCGTTGTTGAGAGCATTGTTGCTTCCTAGCTGTTTCCCCAATGCATTTTCAACTCCTGCCATCTCTAACACAATCCTAACCGCTCCTCCAGCAATCACACCTGTACCTGGTGAAGCTGGTCTAAGCATCACCTTGGCTGCTCCGTAATCGCCTTCTGATCTATAACCAAAAACCAATCAAACCCTCTACAACATAACCAAAACATTCACAAACAGACCAAAGCTTAGTTCTTTGCCTGTGCCTTTGTTCTTTTCACTAAGCTACAGATTCTTGTAAACGTTTGAGCACAAAGCTTGGTTCATTGCCTACTGAGACTTTCAAATAACAGAAACCAATCCTTCTAAAGCATAAGGGCACAAATAGAAACATGAATTTCAAAACTTTTACCTGTGCGGGAAAGTGAGGTACTTAGTCATGGGGACTTGAACAATGTTCCGCCTAGCGTCAATGGCGGATTTCTGAACGGCAGCTACGACTTCCTTAGCCTTAGCACAACCAACACCAACATTCCCCTGTTTGTCTCCGACGACAACAATAGCTCTGAATTTCAATTGCTTACCTCCTTTAACAACCTTAGTAACTCTCCTCACTTGCACAACTCTCTCCTCAAACCCATCTCGGATCTTATTATCTTTCTTCCCCTTCGAACCTACACCTCCTCCACTCTTCTTAAGCTTCGAATCCATCACATAAATGTCCTTCCCCAGCATACTCTCTCCACTATACGCCGGACCGTAGAGCTCCTCGTACGCCGTCGCGATCTCCGCCTCTGTCTCATCTGCTCCTTCGTCGAAATACGGTGGCGGAACAAAACCCTCTGGAGCAGTAGGCGGGTCGTACACAGCATTGGCGGTTATTTCTGGGTTTTCATCCTCGAAGAAGAAAGTTTCGATTTGGTCGGGGGAAGAGGCCTTGACGAGAGTGAGAGTCGAGGAGCGCTTGAGGAAGGAGAAAGAGACAATGGGTTTCGCGGGGATGATGCGAGAGGTTAGGTTGTTAAGGGAGAGAGAAGAAAGAGACGAGAGAGCTGATGCTGCCGCCATTGGAATGGGATTTTGGATGAGGAAGCGAGAATTGAGAAAAAACTTATCTATCCAGCAGCAAGACAGCCTTGTGAGAAAAAAAAAAACTGATGATAAAGAGAAGAAAATATCAATGGGTTAGAAAATACATAAACAAAAAATTTTGTCAACAATTTAAAATTACTTATTTGCTTTATTTTCTTCACAAATTGGCTACAATATCTATAATTTTACATTTTCTTAGGTTTGTTAATACCATTTAAATAAATATTAAAATTGAATCCACGCTAACCGTAAATATAATATCTACAATAAAATGAATAATTTAGAAAAATTATTTTGTAACATATATAGAATGAAAATATTAAATAATATATTGGACTAAATCACAAGTTTTTTTAAATATGTCAAACAATATTTCTATAAAGATATTTATTTGATATTTCGTAATTATTAAATCCTAAAATTTAAAATTATTGTAACCATAATATTGTGGATATTATTATAAAGAAATAATATTATTAACAAAATATTTGTCTAGTGAAAGATCACACTATGAATTTTTTGGATATATTTATTTTATTTTAATATAATAGATGATTAATAAATATTCTTCTGTAACAAATATCAAATGAAAATAATAAATAATATAAATAAAATAATTAACAATGGTTAAACATATGACAGCACTTTGACAACATTTTTACTAAGTCGGGATTTCGAGTCCCCGTGAGATCATTTATTTCTATCATTTATGATAGTTTGGATTAGTGTGACCTATTTGTGACGCACAAATATTGACAAAAATAATAAATAATAGAATTGAATAAATCATCAAATTTTAATACATGTCAAAGAATCTTCATTTAGATATATTTATTTGTTATTTTGTAATTATTAAATCCTAAAATTTTAAATCTTAAATTACTGTAACCATATTATTGTGGATACTATTATAAAGAAATAACATTATTATAACAAAATATTTATCTTGTCATCAAATAAAATAGTATATTAAGACTTTTCTAGTATAATTATTCTGTTTTAAGATAACAGATGATTCATTATGACCTTTATGAATAAAAGTATTTACTTTATTTCGTTTAATGTATACCGATTACAATCTTTCTTTTATTTCTTTTTTGGACCGATCATAATCTTTTTATGCATTAAAAGAAAAAAATATGATAAAGGTTTTAACAATCTTTATAAACACTTTAAATTATTAAAACATGATTAAATATATATATATATATATATATTCTAGGTTATACATTATTTATTTTTTATTTGAAAAATTATATGAGAATATTGACTGATATCTAATTAAATAAAATATTTTTAAGATTGGTAATAATATAAAAAATTATTAAGATTGATATTAATTTTAAAATATTAGTAGATTGATAGAATTTATAATGCAATAAATCATATATTTTTAATTATTATTTTATTTAGTATATATAAATTCAACATACTATTAAAATTATTAACAAATAATTTATGTTTTTTCAGATTTAATGATTTTAGTTATTATTTGAACTACGTGATTTATATTTTACTATAAAAAATATCGAGTGAAAATAATAATAATAAAGTTGATTAAATCAGTAATCGTTGGAACAACTTTAAAATGAAAAGAAAAATTCTCTCTCGTCTTCTCTCTCAAAAACCTAGCCGCCGAAGAAACTTTACTTGCCTTCTTCTCCTCCTCCGCCGACAATTTCCAGACGTTGGCGGAGGAGGTCTCTCTCGTCTCTTCCATCTTCTCCCTTTCTTTTCGTCTTTGTACAGTGGCTAGTCGGGTACCGTAAGGTTTTTCTTCCTCGTTGAATCTCATGCATGGCGGCGATCTCTCCCTCTTCTTCTCTGATGCCCCTCTCCGGCGAATGTCTAGGTTTTGCTTCTCCTGCCAAAGCAGCAATGTGCCCCACGCGCGTGGTTTGATATTGTCACGCTCTGTCTTTAAAAGAGGTGGATATGTGGTTGCGTTGCGTTGGGGTGTACAACCAGGTTGTGGTGTAGCTTTCTCGGATAGGGTTCCGATCTGGTTTCATTGGTTTGGATGTTTCTGGTGTTGATTGAGAGGTGTTTTCGTTCAAGCAGAGATGGGGAAGGTTTCTTCAGATTTGCGGAGGCAACGGTATGATCTTGTTGCATGTTTCAACTCTTTCTTTGTTCCTGATATGCTCTGATCCCCTGCTCGCCATAGCTAACTTTCCTCTTTCTCATCATTAGTAGATATGTGGTTTATTGTGGCTTACTCGGCGATGCAGCAGTTTCGTGAGCCTCTTGGGTTCGATTAGGATTGATAAGTGTTATGTGTTTGGATTGCTGCTTCTTAGTATTTGGTAAACTCCGTACTAGCCTAATTTTGGACTTGTCTCATTCGATCTTGTTATATGTCAAGAATCGTTTGATTTTAGCTTGGTTATGGGACTGTTGTCAATATTGCTATGACTACTATCTTTTTTAGTTTGTGGGTTCATGCTTCATTCTCTCCGCACTCAGTTTATCATGGCTTAGTTGGTTCGATCAACTTTTAGCCTCCTCTGTAAGAATCAATCATCAGATTCGCAGTTATCTGATTGATAGTGTGTTCTCGGATAAGCTATCGAGTTTGAATCGATAAACCTTATTAAGGTTTCTTGTGTTTATGTTCTCTCTTTGACGGTTAAATATCTTGCTTTCCGAGGTCCTTAATTTCCGAGGTCTACAACATTACAATGAGGAAAAAACAAGCAGAAGATGTTTTGGAGTCTTGAATTTAGTTTAGTTTTCAGTTTTATATAACATGATCGATGTAATTTTTCCCTGGTTCTGAATGAATCTATCTTTTGAGTTAAAAAAAAAAATCAGTATTCTTTTCTTTAAAATTATTAAATATTTATTTAAAATTATGAAATCTTGATAAATTAAATAAAAATAATATTCTTTTAGGGATATTTACATAAGGAGGGATATTGTTTTTAAAAATTGTGATATATTATTGTAGAGAAATAATATTATGAAATTAAATATATAAAAATATTCTTTAGAGATTTTTTTATTTTTGTCAACTTTTTGTGGACCACAAATGGGCCAGCTCACTAACCCAAACTCTCATAAATGAGAGGAGCAAATGCTCTCACGGAGACTCGAAGCCCCGACTTGGTAACAGTGATGTCATGTGTTTTACCACTGGACTAACGTCAGTTGTTATTCTTTAGAGATATTTTTAAGAAATGTGATATATTATTGTACAAAAGTAATAATATTGTAACAAAATATTTGTCTACCTATCTTATGAAATAGTCTATTATAATATTTTTATAGTAAATTTATTATGTTTTAATATAATTGATATATATATATATTATAAAAATTTAGGTTTTTTGTTTTTAAAATCTAACAATTTTCTGAACAAAATTAGCATGATAGTAGACTTTTTCCTTATTACTTCATAAATAGATACATGACTTATTTTGTAGATTTAAGATTATAGTTACATGAGGAGAATTATCTGAGATCATATGAGTATTTGTACTTCGTGAAGATAATTTTCACTTCTTCCAATGACGGATTGCAACTTTTATATTGATGATTATCTTATAAATCATTCCAACTTCAACTACGGTTGAACCGTTGTAATTTTTAGTGGTGAATCATTAAAACTTTTAGTGGTGAATTATTATTTTAATGGTAAACTACAACCATAAATGGTGAATCATGATAATTTATTTATTATAACATTTGATTACAACCATTAATATCATATTTTCACATTTATTTAAAGATTTATTGTCCATTGAAAAATGGATAAAAGCTATAAAAAAAAAACCTCAAAAGAGAGAATAGTTATCCACAAATCATTTGAATTTCCCAAAATACAAAGTAAGTGTTTTACAAAATCTCTCGATTGTGGTGAGATATTGCCCACCAAATCCGCATAGTTCTCAAAATACAAATCCTCTAATGTTTTATAAAACTTTTCAAATTTATGGACTATTACCCAATCAAAATCAAAATCGAACAAATGCTAAAACGTCCACCCTAATAGGAATACTAGACATTTGTAAAAACATTATAAATTGGATATTGATTGCTCTTTTTTGATGATCGGAATTCATATGCTTGTATCTTTCTCTGAATGAGGAAACTATAGCTGTCCTCTTACCATACTTTTAGTTTGATGTTTAGTTTGCGGGGCTCTTGATATCTTTTCTAATTTTTCTAGTTTAATCACATTTTTTTAGGACTCATTTAGCTATAGTTACAATCTAAGCATATTTATATCCACATTTACCTAAAGACGAGACATGAATCTGGCTCTAATGATTCAAAGTCCTCAATGAAATACAAGTTGACATGTGGTTGAAACTCGGGAAGAAAGTGCCAACTCCTTAATCATGTCAAGGTCTCAAACAAATTACAGACAAGATTGTTGCAGTCTTTAGGTGACGAGCGTTTTGTAAAACATCACAATTGTATTACAAAGATGACAACGTTCTAAAATGATTCAAGTCTACCTCAGAGTCAGTCAACAAATACAAGTTCACATGAGCTCGAAGCTCGGGAAGAAAGTGTCAACTCCTTGATCATCTCAAGGCTTGAAACATCACCATGTTCACATGAATCAGCCACAGCCACGATTGTTACAGTCTTTAAGTACCGAGCGTTTTTCAAGACATAAACTACAATTTCTCTGTCTTGTGGTCTCCCAAAATATGGTCCCCAATTGAAAATTTGTAGATTCGACAACAAACATTCAGGAACAGAACTCGGTTGATTCCAACTAACCATAGTATTAGTCTTTAAATCCCCATGTAACTAAGACCAAGCAGAAGAATTACATTAAAACGACATCAATCATCAAATAAACCAAAAAATAGATTCAAGTATATCAAAGAAACTTACATCTAGTTCACATATGTCTAGCACTCGTAAGTTTGGAGAAACTTTGAGCATATGAGCAAGGAGATTAGACGAATTATCTTTGCAAATACATAGCTCCAGATGTTCAAGCTGGTCAAAAACTAAATCATCACCATATACATCCTGCCCACAATGAAAAAATGAGTCTATAAATAAGATTCAAGACTTGCAAATGATAAGTGAAGCTAAATTACCTCTGAACATATTGTAAGACGCTTGACAGATGTGATTGATCCAATCACACTCTTGAGATTAAAATATACAACATCGATATATGCTTCCTTAAGCTCAGGCATATTCTTAAACAAAGAAGGACACTCATTCCAATCATTAAGTTTGAGATATTTCAGAGAAGGAGTATCTATCTCATACCCATCCAAAAATCCACAGTGATTAGATAAATAGAGAGATAACTTCTGCAAAGAGGGGACGATAATAGTGAAGCTTTGCATATCATCATCATCACAAAAACGCACCTCTAGATCTTCAAGAACAGGACATATAGATAGAAGCTCTTGAAGGGTTTTTTTATCTTCGTACACCACTTCTTCAAGTAGCAAAGTTTTCAACGAGGAGAGACAAACCATAGAAGGGACATTCAAGAGAGTCACGTATCTGAGTTTCAAGATCACGAGTGTACTACAGGTAAACAAGCAACTCGGAAATATGTCTTGGCTCCTACTTTTCGAACAAAAAAAAATAATCTCCAACTCACGAACGTAACGAGAAACTGCAATTCCGATCCAGAATTTGATATCTTGAGGCTTAATATATGGATAATATAACTCACATAAGTCAAGACGCAAACTTTCGATAACTGGAGCTCTATGTAAAGGCAGAGTCTTGTAGATAAAATCTCGAAGTGTAGTCTGTGTAGAGAGTGATTCATCTCTACCACTGTAATCAAGTTTAGGCAACCACATCCACAGAAACTTCCATCGTTTAGACAAAATGGAAGTGGATATAGCAAATTTTGTAGGAACCAACGATAATATCTTCACCAACACATCATCAGGTAATCCACTGATTTGGTCCATATCTTGAAAGGATTGGTCTTCAATCAAGCGAAAGAAAATAATAACCAGAGAAAAACACAGCCACACTAAGGAACTGATAAAACCCTAAAAAACGGTAGGCTCGATTTCGGAAACTGATATCAGAAGGAAAAAAAAGAAACGCCCAAAGAACTGCGAAGGTGTTTGTTGACTCATTTCAGTTCTCCATTGATGTTATCGGAATGACTATTTCCCTGAGTCGTTAATTGGGATTAGTGAATTATTAAAACCTTTAATGGGCCTGCCTGGGCTTCATATTAAACTTTCTTTTCTGCCAAAATTGTTTTATTTTTTTTTATATCTATATAATATTATTTTATTAGGGAAAGGCTAGCGAGTTGCGCGACATAATAAAAAATACACTCGATAAATTTTAATCTCGATCAAATATTTATGCTAAAATCTATTATTAATAAATTTTAATAATAAAAAATACACTTGATAATTTTTAATCATGA
>OVAU01000925.1:0-17021 GCA_900406315.1 Biscutella laevigata subsp. laevigata
GTGTTGATTTTGCAATCTTTGTATTTCATGCATGTTGATATGATAGTCTTATGAATGGGTATTATTAATGCATCTTGATTTGTCTTCAATTGGCAAGAGATTGTGATTGTTGCATTATTGAGATAGGGGTCTTCGCCACNTGTTGCATTATTGAGATAGGGGTCTTCGCCACGAGAGTGGGTTGATCCAATTTAGAAAACTCTGAAACCTGAGTTTGCCTAATTTGATGAAATTAAGCACCTAGATTTAAGTCATTTCTCATGAAATCAACTGCCTGGTCATCTGCTTAGATCTTTATTATCTGAATTCTTCAATCGTTATTACGCTTGCTTTTTACTGCTTCGAGTTATCTTTCTGAATTTATATATCTGTTTAGGATAACTTTAGTGAGAGTAAAGCCTTCATTGCTTAGACTTATTAGATGCTCTAGAGAATCTATTGTTCTGGCATAATCCTGGGTTGGTTCGACATTTTAAACCTGAATCCTTGGCATCACCCTGAGTCATCTTTACTCTGATTCTCTAACACATAGGGATGTTCGGGGTAAAGATCTTTCTTATCACATAATGACATGAACCTTCTTTTACATTTTTTATGAGCACCACAAACACATTAACCTGATTGAAAAAACCTTTGTATGAGAAACTCACGCACCCTTTAATTAATGTAGTGATTTAACTGATGTGAATTTAAGTCTATTTAGGTTTGAGGTTCAGAGCATGGACAGGCTCGGACGATCATTGTGGCAATCTAGGGAGAATGCACTAACAAGTTTGGTTTTTTGTTGTCTATAAGTAAGGTCTAGTTTAGGGTCACTGAGTCTCTATGTTTCTCCCTTCTTGGATCTTTGTTTTTTTTTTACTTGAGGACAAGTAAAGGTTCAAGTATGGGGATTGATATGTCTTTATTTTAGGGGTCTGTAACGTGCATTTTGGCATACTTACAACCTTTTATTGATTCGATAAAAGTGTTTGGAGTCTTATTGTGTTCTTTTTAAATTTTGTAGGTTTGTAGTTGATATTTGAAGAAATAAAGCTTTTGGACATGATTTCGAGAAGATTCGAAGAAGTCCCGATCCGGAAAGCTCAGAATCGATCGATTCACATCTAAGATCGCTCGATCCATCCTCCAACAAGACAGTTATGATCAATCCGCAAACCTCAGGACCGACTAATGTGAAGAAGTGGAGATCAATCCCAAGATCTAAAATTTCCAAATCTTCGTGATCCAAGCCCGAGGCCAAAAGAAGCTCAAAACATACCCCAAGGACATATAAAACATCAGAGTAATAATATGTAGGGTTTTACCATTGATTTTATAGATTTCGTAAGGCTTATCTAGAGAGCATTGAGGGAGACAATTCTGATCTGATTTCTTGTATTTTGGAGTAGTTTCTGAAACCTATAATTGAGTCTATTCAATATATTTATGAATTTAGTCATCATGTTTTGTTTGAATTATATTTCCATGTATGAGTAGTTTTCTTATTGACATTAGGGTTTTTAAAAAGGGTGAATTAGGGTTCATACTTGATTATGGGTTTCAAGTAGGGGAATAACTATTAGATCATTTACCTAATTACTGGAAGTCAATCCTTATTTACTCTAACTGTTTAGATCTAGATTTAGGAATGATTTATGTGGCTAAAGCGAATGTTAGATCACCTGAATTTGTACTAGTAAAGTTTATACTAGCGATAGACATCGACAATTGCGTTCAATTTAGTCTAGTGAATAGTACCAAAATTGATTATTATTGCACAAGTTTATACTAATAGGAAGTCAACGATAGTTGGACTATAGAGGTTTTAAACATAGGATTCTAACGTTTGAACAGGGTTCAATTCACGAGGTAATTAGACTATAGATTTTAGCGCCCGAACACAGGGTTAGAAATTATAGATCTGCATTCCCTGGCTATGCCAAAGCGTTAGATGTATCTCTATATATGTTGTGAAATATGTTTGATAATTCAAAAAGTGACTCATTTTATCTCATTCTCTCTGTTTTCTCTCCCTATTCTAACTTCCTCAAAACTAACAAAGTCTATGTGTTCTTTGGAATAGTTGCGAATGTAAATAAATTTATGTATTTTCAGTTCTTAAAATTATTTTTTCGATAATACAAAATATTAAAACACACTACAAGAAGACAGTCGATAAGTGACTAGAAAGAGCGACTTCGTATGTAGTCGCAAATACTGCAGGCGACTTCTGAGTAAAAGTGGCAATATAGTGGCAAAAGAGCGACTACAACAGTGTAGTCGCTAAATAGCGACTAATTAGCCACTGTTAGTCAGAATTCGCAAAGTTTTGCGACTAAAGAATGACTTCACCGTGTAGTCACACCTTGGTAGTCGCAAAAGTCTGCAGTCGCATAGTAGTCGCATAGTAGTCGCTCTTTTAGCGACTAATGAGTTACTACTACGATGGAGTCGCAAATAATTGGTTATAGCACATTTTAAATTTGAATGGGTAAGTGTATCAAACATTAGCCACTTCTTTGGAGTCGCAAATGTAGTCGCACTTTTTGTCTATATAAGCCTCTATGAGGTTCATAAATTGTAATAAGAAAGAAGAAACTAAAATAAAAGTTATGACAAATCCTTTGAATTGGAGAGAGTGGATGTACCGAAGAATCAATGAGACAACAACATTGCCGCAAAATTTTATGCCGGAGTTGCAGAATTCATGAACGTGGCAAACAATCAGCCAATTACGCAAAGTAGTGGAGGTAAGTTTTACTGTCCATGAAGCAGTTGCAATAACGAAAAAATTCTGTCGAGACGTTAAGTTTAGAAGCATTTGTTAGGCAAAGGATTTATGTCTAATCATTACGTTTGCTATAGATATGGAGAGGAATTGAAAGTTGATTTAGGAACAAGTTCTTATTATGTGAATACTGATCAACCAAGTCATAGCGATCATCAAGAAGATTTGGGTAATATTATGGGTGATGGATATGTGGACATGGTTCATGATACCTTTAATGAAACTTGGAACCTTGATAACCAATACGATCATATTAATGATCACGGTTGGTAGAACCAAACGAGGAGGAACGTCGAAATGAGGAAACAAGGAATTTTTTTTTCAACATGTTGCAAGCAGCGAAAAATCAATTGTACGATGGTTGTCATGAAGGGGACTCGCAGTTATCTTTAGCGGCTCAGTACATGAACGTAAAGGTAGATTTTTATATGGGCGAGAAATTCGTAGGCGGTTAGACTCAGCTAATTTCGAGGATTTTGCCAGACGATAACCAAGTGACGGGTTCATATTACGAGACAGAGAAACTGATGCATGATTTAGCTCTCCCATATCATAAAATTGACGTATGTATTGAGAATTTTATGATATACTAGAAAGAATATGAATCAGTGGATGAATGTAGAATTTTTCAAGCACCTAGGTTTATGTGGTAGCGACGGAAGAACAAAAATACCATATAGTCGTATGTGGTATTTGTCGGTGGGGGACAGAATAAAGAGAATGTATAACATCAAGAAGAATGCTAAAGCAATGAGATGGCACGCGGAGCATGACTCAGAGGAATGAACAATGATTCATCCATCGGAAGCAGCGGAATGAAAATTTTTTCAGCATCAACATCCTAGCTTTGCTGGAGAATCAAGGAACGTTTACCTCGGATTGTGCATTAATGGATTTAACATGTTTGGTATATCACGGAATCATTCTCTATAGCATGTGATTATGACGCCCTATAACCTACCCCCAGATATGTGTATGAATCCTGAATTTTTATGGTTGATGATTTTGAACTCTGGGCCAAAGCATCTGATAACGCGTATTTTCACTATCCCACTATGGATTAATGGGAAGTTAAATACGTTGTGTCAAATGTAGTATAATGGTAGGATGATATCGAACCATAATCGGGGGTTGATTACTCATTAATTCTATGAAGAGAATACTAAGTCTAGGTGAAATATAGAGGATGTTCTGTCAGTAAACAACTCTATTCAAAAACATAAGCAATTGCAAGCAATAAGAAAAGTCAACTCAAGATCACAAAAAGTCAACAAAAATGATTTAATCAAATTATAAAAGAGAACTAAGTTAATAGGCAAAGGTAATCGACTCGGGTGATCAAGCTCAGGTTTATGTTACTCAGTTCTATCATTCAATGATAATCCTTAGTCTAAGAGCTATCCAAATTAGGTTAATCAAATCCCTTAGTAAAAACTCCTTTACCAATCATGCAAATGAATAATCCCTTGACTAATCACATGATCAACAAGCACTGAACTCTAGTCTATGCAACTACTAAAAAAACCCTAGCACAATCCCTTGGTTAAGCCTCATTTAGCACTTAATTTATTCATTCAGACATTTCATCAAACACCTTCCAGGCAATAAATTGTCTAAGTTCTAGATTTGATTAGCTAATTCAAACCTAGCATCAAGCACATCAATCAAGTGAAGATATTGATAATCTAAGTCCTAAGCAACATAATCAAGCACTAATCACCCTAATCTACCAAACTCATTCACTTAGTAAGATAACTACTCACTAATCATAGTTTCAACACAAAATCTCGAGAGAATCATGCTTAGCCATGATGAAATCAAGTAAGACGAAGAATATAAAGATGGAATTGCAATATTAAACCAGATTCTTACAAGATTCTCAAGAGATTAAGGGAAATAAGAGACAGTTCTAGAGAGAAAGCATAAAAATCCACTTGGAAAAAAACTTACAGAAAATAGGGTTTTTTATCCTATTTATAGTCTCTCTCAAAACAAGCTAAAAATCTCTTGGTTTGCTAAGTCCGGAGAGATGATACCAGTCAGTATGATCAGTATTGTGTGATTGCTTGACCGGTATCTTTCTTCCAATTCTTGTCGTAAGCTCGATACAGGTCGAAGTGACCCGTATTCCTTCACTGATACGTTATTGCCAAATCTTGTCGTAAGCTCGATATCGGTCATAAGTGACCGGTATTCCTTCACCGATACGCTATCGCCAAATCTTATCGTAAGCTCGATACCAGTCAGAAGTGACCGGTATGCTGACCGATGGGGTGCTCCTATCTGTTTCCGTGGGTGATCACCAGTCATGTTGACCGGTATGGTTGGCCGGTGCAAACTCCAAATCTTTGGTATGAGTCCTTAAGCCCATAAATGCTCCAAAACGCTTCTTGTATCCGCTTTTCGTCCAATGCTCTGCTCCACACCTAATACGACCTAAACAACTCTAAATGCAACCTAAACTAATGTAAAATGAATGAGAATGAACACTAAAGTTGACTAAAATCACCACACATCAGCATCCACGAGCAAGTCTTGATGTTTTCCTTTGACCTCTGATCGAAGAGTTAAAAGAGCTTTGGTCAACTGGAATTGAGGCATACAATATATCAACCAGAAAGAATTTTAACTTAAAAGCGGTACTGATGTGGACAATCATGGACTTTCCAACATATGGTATGCACCCGGGATTGACGACGCAAGGTAGATAATCGTATCCAATATGTAAGGACGATACAAAGGCATTTCAGCTGCCAATTGGAAGGAAGACGTGTTGGTTTGATTGTCACCGTCGATATCTTTCTTTATGTCATCCATTACAGAAAAATAAAACAAATTTTCTGAAAGGGAAACACGCCTTGGATGTTTATCCACATGAATCTCTGACTGGTTCACCAGCTTATTTCGAGCGAATTATGCAAGTCAATCCGCGGAAAACATATGAATGGGGTGAGAACGGTCACGAAGTAAAGAAGTCGGGATGTGGTAAGACTCATCATTGGCACAAAGAGAGCTTATTTTGGGAGTTTCCATACAAAAAAGACTTAAATCTACGGCATAATCTTGATGTGATGCATATAGAGAAGAATTTCTTTGATATCATCTTGCACACTGTGATGAATGACGACAAATCAAAAGACACAAAGAAAGCGAGAATGGATTTTGCCCAATTTTGTTAAAGGAAAGAGTTGCATCTAGATTCTCGTGAAAGAGCTCATATTCCTATCTTCTGATTGTCCGCAGTTGCCAAGGAACACTTATTGGAATGTGTCAAAAATAAGGTTAGATTCTCATATGGATATGCGTCAAACCTAGCTACATGTGTAGATACGGACGGAGGGAAGTTTTTGGGTATGAAGAGTCATGATTGTCATGTATTCATAGAGAGGTTTATAGATGTGAAACAAAACACGTCTCGGGTTGTTTAAAATTTGGGCAACGTTTTTCAAAAATACTCTATACCGAACAAGTTATTAAAAAATGAAAGATAGCTTATATATAATTTGATAACATGGCTCAGTTCTGGCACGCGGCTTAGTCATCCTCCTTCCCCATTGACCAGGGTTAAAATATGAACCTTGGTTTTATTTTTCGCATTTAGGAGTCGCTCCGGAGTCACTCATTTGCGACTTGTGAGCGACTCCTGTGGAATCACCCAGATCGATGACATGGCATGTAACGGATGGAAATATAGTCACTTCAGAGTCGCTCTTTACCGACTACGGAGCGACCACTTGTGGTTTACACGAACACACTTAGGGGAGGGTCTCCCTAAACCTTGTGTAGTCGCCCCGAAGTCGCAAAAGAGCGACTCCAAAGCGACTTCTTGTTTGATTTTAACTTCATTTCACCATATCTTAAAATTATAATCGCTACGAAACCTATATAATCTCTTTCATATTAACTTCCGTTATCTACTTTTTAAAAAAAAAAAATCAATCGATTTAAAATTGTTACATTAGTCCTACAAAAGCATAATAGTTAATGGTAAACCTTATTCATTGGAGTGGATCATAATTTGTTTTTAATATTTTTTTCATACTACTTACATGGTTATAATATTTTATAGATGTGAAACTAAACACGTCTCGAGTTGTTTAAAATTTGGACAACGGTTTTCAAAAATACCTAAACTAAACAAATTATTAAGAAAATGAAAAATAGCCTATATATAATTAATTGTAATGGTTTAACGAATTCGATAACATGGCTCGCGGCTTAAGTCCTCCCCCTTCCCCATAGATCAGGGTTCGAATTCGAACCTTGGTTTTATTTTTCGCATATAGGAGTCGCTCTAGAGTCACTCTTTTGCGACTTGTGAGCGACTCATGTGGAATCACCCGGATCGGTGACATGGCATGTAACGGATGGAAATATAGTCGCTCTTTAGCGATCACAGAGCGACTATGGTTTAGTTCAAAGTATTGTTGGTTTTGATATGTATCGTAAACGAATCCGAATTTACTGTAGTTGCACTGGAGTCACTCTTTTGCGGTTAACGGTTAATGGTTACGAAAATTTTGGTAGTCGCTTAAGAGAGACTCCAATGCGTCTTATTAGGGTTTTCAGAATGAACAACTACAAAGCTACGTTACTTGTAGTCGCTCTTTTGAATCATCTTCTTCACGAAACTCTTCTCCTCCGCCATTTTCACACGATTTTCCAAGCTTTCCTCGCAGTTCCTCCCAAACTCTCGCCATTTTTCACTCTGATCATGTCCGGAAAGAGTGCTAGCATTTTGAAGAGTAGGCGAGGAGGCCGTGGCTCACCGGGGGAGTCATCGAATTCAACTCGGTTGGGTCCGGGAATCACGTTCACTCCTCACCCGCAGGAAAATGAGACGTTCGGCCCTTCTTCGGTGAGGCCGCGACCCATGGTGCAGACCCAACTCTTCTATTCTTCGTCGATGAGCCAGTCACTATTCCCGGCATTTCAACCATTGGGCAGGATGAATCCGTAGACGGGATCATCCCCAGAGATGCGGTTCAGTCCCCACAATTCTCTCCCTAGATACAACAGATTCCTCCTCCGGTGGTGGCCGATCCCGCTGTACAGGGCCCCGAACCCGCTATCCCGTTAGACGATCTTCTTCGGATGGCCGTCCTTGATAATTTGAAGATTCTCAATCTGAAGCCGGTCTCAGGGACACTTTGGTAATTATTCTGATTTTAAAATTTTTTTATTGATTTTAGAAATTTTAGAAATTGTAGAATGATTTTATAAATTTTGGAATTGTTTTAGAAATTTTAGAATGATTTTAGAAATGAGTTTAGAAATTTTAGAATGGTTTTAGAAATTTAGAATGATTTTAGTTGATTTTAGATGATTTTAGAATATTTAGAATGATTTTAAAATATTTACAATGCTTTTTAATAGTATTTTTGTTATTTATAAAAAATTTGAAGGTTCGATTGTGACGAATGCTATCTAGTTTGTGCGATCTCAAATGTCCTAAAGGACAAATTCGACGGTCTATATTACAGCTGGACCGTGGTTTCGGGACATGTCCAGAACCGATACTTCTACCACTTATTTTTAAGTAATAATTTTTAATTACAATTAATTTATAATCAAATTAATTTTCGCAGTTTTTAACATCATTTTTTGGAATTGTAGCAACGCCATACTTGGGAAACGGTTTATACGGGATTACTGCGGGAAGAGTTTGACACAATCTGCATCCAAAGGAATGACAATGTCTCCGGGCGAAGCAAAAGGGTAAACGTTCGAGGTGGATTGTGGAGGAGTTATGGAAGCACATGTGCCAGCAATGGGACAACGATGAAGTTCGAGAGAGGAGCAGCAATGCTTCCAACTCTCGGAATTCCGACCATGACGGGCTCGGTCCGCACAAACATTTGGCGGGTCATAATTCCTATTTGCGCGTTCAAAAAGAGTTGGTAAGTATTGTAATTATTATTTTTCAATTAAAATTATAATTTTTCTTATATCTTTTATAATTTTCAATTTAGACGCGATAATTAGGAAAACCAGCCAATCTTTCAGATGTGTTCCACAAGACGTATACAAGACTAGATGGGACGTTCGTCAGTCTGAAAACGAAGAAGGTTTGCGAAAACTTCCAGAAGAAATTTTAGGAGAAGTTAACTCAGTTGGATCCCGATTAAGCTTTGGATAGCACCTCCCAACCTACAGAACTCACCCTGGAGCAGATGAATGAATGGTTCATTCAAGCGTTCGATGGCACTTCCATAACATAATTCAATTTACTATATTTCCGACACTATACATTGTTTTTTAACGCAATTTTAAATTAGGGATCTAAATTGGCAAAGGACAATCTAAATCTTAAAATATATTGAGTCTTCTAAAAACATTTAAAGTAGAATTTGGAGTTATGTTTTTGGTTTATGATGTATTAAAGTTATTTAAATTATATTATTTCCTAATTAAAAACAATTTTGAATACTAATATAAGTTTTGAATAATTTTCATAATTCTCCCAAACTATATATACAACTTTAAGTCATAGTTATTAGTTTAACCTGTAAATTTATTTGAAGTCAAATGTTATATGAAGAAGATGCGTTCCACCACAAAGTCAGAGCTATATATAAAACTCTCTTATTTTATATTTCAACTGGAATAAACAGTTGACAATACGAGATTATATATGTGTAACTGCAGATACATGAAAAAAAGAAGAAGAAAAAGAATTATAGATTTATTATTGGAAAACGTATACAATTGAAGGTAAAATATTTAAATGTCACATTATAATAAATGTCATTGCGCTACATACGACTGGTTGACTCCAGTAAGGTCGTCGATATCTCCCATGTCTCCTTCAGTTGTAGGCTGGCTCGAGTCGTTGCCCATTGCTTGTCCAAATAGAGGAGACTCTCCAGTTCCCATGTGACCCACTATCATTACAACAATAACACTTTTAAATTAGTTATTACATCAAGATTAGTCACCAAACACATATTAAAAATGAAACTCAATGTGTACCTGTAGGCAAAGTCAATGCTTGCAATCTCACTTTGCGACGGTTCGCTAAGATAACAGCTATTACGACATATGCGATAAGAGAAAACCCGACCGCAGATCCAACACCGGCTATTGTAGGAAGTTTACTGTTCTTTGTCTTGGTTGATCCACCTGACACGATCAATGTCAAATGTTCTATTTGTGATTCATGAATATGCATAATTTTTCATATTAACTAAGGTTAGTTTTCATCAAATTCGTAGATTGAAATGGATAGGGAAATCATGTTACAAAACCTGAGCTCACTTCATTGCTCCCTCCATTGCTCCCTTTATTGCTATTCTCACCGGAGCCTTGCGACAAATTTAAAAAAAAAAAAAAAAAAAAAAAAACTAATAAGTTTTTGCCTTTTTGGTTACTCATATATATCTCCACGCCTAACCTATAGACTAATTTATTAGAAATGTTAGTTTTTGCTTTTTCTGTAATAACTCACATTTTAGATTTTTTTTTTCAACCAACTGAAATAAAATTCTATGAATTATATTAGAACTATAGTATTTTATTAATTTATAGAAATACTAATTTACAGAAATATTAATTTATAGAAATATTAATTTATAATATACAGTATAATCTCTATAAACTAATAAATCTTTTGTTTTAATTTTAGTTTTTGGCCTAATTAATTATTGTGAAAACTAATTTTTTTTTTTTAAACAACAAAAAATATTGATGATATATTAATTGCTATAAAGGTTATATTGTATATCTAAAAATTAATAATAAAGTTGGTCAAAATCACTTGGTCAGAAAACAAACCTCTAGATCCGGATCCATCATTTCCAGAATCTTCTCCTCCTCCTCCACCACCACTCCCAGACCCTCCTCCTCCTTCTCCTCCACTACTTCCACTTGATCCTGATCCGCTTCTTCCGCCTCCATTAGTACCCGCACTTATAACATAAAGCTCAGCTGCATTAATCATTGGCGGTAAAAGCGCACCAGCGGTGGACTTGAACACAATCTCGGTGCTTGAGCTAGCCACCACATCTCTCACGACCAATTGCGTGGCTTTTCCATACACAGGCACGACTGGAGCCTTATTGACCTGCTTACCGCCAAAGAAAACATTGAAAGATCGTGCACTCGTTTGGAGAGGTTCAGAGAAATACATAGCCAAGTAAAGGGGAACTCCTTTCGAAGGAAGACTCGGGTCTACTAATGATAAGCCTTCGAAAGACCAAGAGTTACGTAGGACTGATTCAGGCGGCTTGTTTGATGCACCTGACGTATCGATCGATACAGCCGAAGATGGTATTCCTGTGAACAATATGTTTACCTCGGACGGTAGCCAAAACCTACCTTGAGGATCCGATCTAACCAAAAAGTGAAATAAAAAACAATGTAATTTACATATTAATTATTGTTATCAGATTATATGGTCTGGATCTTGGTAGTTTTCCATTGTTTGTGTTTAGCTACTAAATATCATTTCAAGATTTTAAGTGTTAAAACAATTTAGATAATACATAACATAAGTGTAACCGTAATTTGATATGGCAGTTACCTTAGAGTCTCTGTGGTACCATATGCAATTCGTAGATGGTAAAATAAACCTTCACCAGGACCGAGCTCATCATACATGCCATCTTCCAAGTCGGAAACTTCAATGGAGGAAACAAAAGGGTTTGATGAAGAAGACGTGCGGACAAAGCAAACGCTGGTCTCTTCGCCGGCCGGAGAAAATATCAGCTCCAAAATGTAAGGTTCATATGCCGAGGAGATTGATACAGACCCACGGTGTTTCCCTTCGAACACTACGCTGAAACTTGGCGATGAGGACTCTCCGTCGTAGTTCCCGTAGTAAAACATAGTTCTCACGAGCACTTTTCCGCCTTTCGTTACCGGAATGTTGGTGTAGCAATTGGAGTCGCCGGTGGGAAAGTAGCGAAGCGTGGTTAGGTATTTATCGACGGCGGTGGATGAAACTGTGGCTGACACTCCGGATGTGATGAAGTCTTTATCTCCGACCCATTTTATGTCGTTATTGTCTATGTCCGACGATGACGTTCCGCAGTCAATGTTTACGCCTGAAAATGATCATGCATGCAAGAATTACAAACGATGATATAAAAGTTTCTTTCTAATTTTACCAAAAAAGTTTCTTTCTAAAATTAGTTTGACTCGTCCAAGTCCAACTCTGAGGTCAACTATATAAATTCTTCTAATTAAGCTAACCTAATTGAGAAGAGCTTGAATTACGTGTGAATGAAAAAAAAAAAAAAAACACCCTTAAAGAAAAAGAAGAAGAGATTAAGTAAAGTTTGTAAATAATTCCTTACTAGCAAGAGATAGGGCTATGCTTGAAAGAAAGAAGACAAGAAAAAGTGAAGCAGCAACCATGTCGAGAGTTAGACAAATTTCAACTAATGCTCTATCAAAATATTATACATATAGACTCTAACTTTATATAACTCTTAATCTGTCTATATATATACATATATGTGTTATATGTATCGAGTCGAGCTGTTAATTAGTATCTTAAAACCAATTTGAAATCGAACATGAGAACATTCCTTTAGAGCTTGACTTTGACCTTTCTATTTACCAGCGAGGAAATAATTAGTTCTTGAACAACGAACAATTATATTTTTTTTAATCAATTATTTTTTTTTATAACAAAAGGTCGAACTAATCATTGAAGTATTTTTAAATAATCGAAAAATAATTTAGTTTTCCAATTTGTGTCAGGATTTGGTTGATCAAATATCCAAATTTTTACCTAAACCTCTTTTTTTTTTTGGAATGTACTATATTATCAACAAAAATCGGTTTTACAGGTTACCCTACTATATGCCAAAAGCTATAAACACAAGGATAGACAACAAGCCATAAGGAAAAGAGAGCCAACCTACATATCACCCTCTGCCACAGTGAAAGTGTGACGAGTCTGAAGCCAGTCCATATAGAGCACATGACCACCAGCCCCATGATGGGATAGGGAAAGTAGTCTATTCCGGATGGACCGGTTGATCAGCGCCGCTAGCTGAGAGGCCGTGAGAGGAGGCCGAGAGGAGTGGTAACGGGCATTGCGCTCCTGCCAAATGTAGTACAAAGCTGCCTCGAACATCAACCGATACAGGTATAACCGCGGAGCAGCGTAGGTCGTAGAAGTCATAAACACAAGAAGACGAGACCATAACGTCGTGTAATCCTGGAACATAGAAGCTTGGACAACCTGGTTCCACACCTGTGAGGAAAACATACAGGTGAAAAATAGGTTATCTCGCGTCTCAAGCACAGCACAACCAAAGATACAAGTCGAAGAGCCTCCCGACCAAACAGAAACACGTGCTGCAGTAGACAAGCGATCCAACACCGCGAGCCAAGCAATGAATGAAAACCGTGGTACGGAATGCGCAAACCAAATCCCACGCGCCCAAGTAACAGTAGGGAGGGTCCGTCGAACACAGTCTCACACATGGGAAGAAGTAAACCGCGGAGCAAATCTGCCCACAGCAACCTGCCACAACAATCGGTCTGAAATCCCCGGGACCGAGCGAGCCTGAAGCTGAGTAATCAACGTCTCCACCAGCTGAAAGATCGATCGACCGATGCAACCTACACGGTCGAATAGAGGTCAGAACAGTAGCTAACGTGGCATTAATGGTTATACCCATCCGGTGTGGACCCGCAACACCCACCCGCTCTAAAAAAGAACCCCCATCCGCCCAAGCATCATGCCAAAACGAAATGGAATTCCCCGTACCAATATCCCAACGCATAAAACCTCGAGCAAGAGACCGAAGCGTCATCAACTTCCCCCAAATCCAGGAACCCCCACGGGCAGTAGCTGTCCAGAACGAACCCTCTCGAATCAGGTACTCCTTCAGCAGTTAACCCAAAGTGAAGAAGTCATAGAAAAAAGCAGCCAAATCAAGCGAAGTCCCTGAACCGCAGAGATATGCATACGACGTAAACCAAGACCCCCTTCCGCCAGAGGTGAACAAACATCAAACCAAGAAACATTAGCCCGATTAGACCGCTGAGCAGAACCTGACCAGAGAAAAGCACATCATAAACGATCAAACTCCTTCAGACAACAACATGGAAGGCGAAAAGCAGCACTCCAAAAATTAATGACACCCGAGAGTACTTATCTGATGAGCTGTCAGCGCCCTGCAAAAGACAGAAAACGAACCGACCAACTATCAATCCACTGCCGGATCTTTCCTATCAAAGGCTAACAGTCCGAGAGGGTCAATTGCCGCGTCGTTAGGGGCAAACCCAAATAGCGGACAAGCAAAGTATCGAGCGTAAAGGGAAACCGAGCAACCATTGTATCCATAACAGCAACAAACACACCCGCAAGATAGCGATCGGATTTAGCGAGACTCAAACGAAGACCCGAAATCTGACCAAACCGATCAAAAACGTCAACAATACCCTGCACTGAGTCCAGAGAACCATCTGAAAATACCATTATGTCATCAGCAAAACAAAGGTGAGTGATGCCTAAGCGAGCACACCGAGGATGGTAACCATAACCACCAGAAGCAGCGGCCTCATTCAGGAGCCGAGAAAGAACATCCATGCAAATCACAAACAAATAGGGAGAGAGAGAACAACCCTGACGAATACCCCGTGTACTCTGAAAGAAACCACATAGCTCCCCATTAACCTGAACTGAGAAAAAAGCAGTCTGAATGCATCTAGCAATCCAGCCAACAAATAATTTCAGGTAAACCAACAGCGCGAAGAATGACGAGAATAAACCCCTACTGAATCGAGTCAAACGCCTTCGTAATATCAATCTTAAAATCATAACGAGGAGAAATAGTAGGTGAGTGGTATCCCTTAACCAACTTCGTGGCAAGCAAAACATTCTCCAGCAGTAACCAACCCTGAACAAACGCCGTCTAATTAGGTAAGATCCAATCTGGAAGCAAAACCTGAAGTCTGTTAGCCAAAAATTTTGAGATCACTTTGTATATGATATTGCAGCATGAAATGGGCGTATAGTCTTTCATCATCACCGCCCCTGTAGTCTTAGGAATGAGAGCAAGAATAGTTGTATTGACACCCTTAGGCAAATAACCTGTAGCAAAGAAAGACTGCACAACAACAACAAAATCAGTCCCCAAAACCGGCCAATCAGCCTTAAAGAACTCAATTGTATACCCATTTGGACCCGGAGATTTGTCCAACGGCATAGCAAACAAAACTGACTTTATTTCCTCTGGAGTGACAAACGAAATCAGAGCAGTGCCCGACTCAGGTGAGCAACGAAAAGAAATCAAATGCTGAAGATCAGGGATCGATATAACAGTGAGGTCAGGTGGAGAACCGCGCAGCAAATTCTCAAAGAAAGAGACCGCCTCATGCGGAATATCAGATAAGCTATACAACTCATCACATGCGGTCGTATGTACCATACGTATAGAGTTCTGAAGAGTCTGTGCCTGAGCCACCTTGTGAAAATAGGTTGTGTTCTGATCCCCCAACCGCAACCATTACAAACGTGATTTCTGCTTATAGAAAGCTTCAGTGAGAGTGGCAACATGGTTCCAAGCAACAGTAGCAATTCTCTCGGCCTCCACATTAGCCAATGTAGGTTCATGAAGCGCACGCTCCTGACACAAGCAGAGCTCATCAAAAGCAAGCTTTGCGTGAACCGGTAAAATGCCAAGAACATCACAATTAAGGCGACGCATATGCTGCTTTAGAGACTTGAGATGTCTACCAAACCTGAACAGAGCAACACGAGTGATGTGATCATAGATGACTCACATACTGAAATTGGAACAATGGATGCTCAAGACATTTCCAAGACGTTGGAGATACCGAATGGAGCGATCACAAGGAGCAAAGCTAAGGAACTAGCCAAAATCATGGAGGATATTCTTGGGAAGACTCAAGACAAGGAGCATGAAGCCATACCAAGCTACATCAACCTCATCCAAGCATTTGAAGAAGGTCAAGGTATTCACTAAGTAGTTAAGTGATTTATCTAGTACTTTTTTTCCTATGTTTCGGTTTTGTCCCTTTGGTTTTTCTCAAGCATAGGTTTTAATGAGGCTACATAAATTACTTTCATCTATACTACTTAGTAATATCTTGGTCTAGTAAAAAAAGGTTGAAGAATCAAAGAAGTCATTAAAAGAAGATGAAGAAACCAAAAAGTCATATTTTTTTAAGTCTTTGTCTTATTTATTGCTTTTATGTCACTTTCNTTTGGTTTTTCTCAAGCATAGGTTTTAATGAGGCTACATAAATTACTTTCATCTATACTACTTAGTAATATCTTGGTCTAGTAAAAAAAGGTTGAAGAATCAAAGAAGTCATTAAAAGAAGATGAAGAAACCAAAAAGTCATATTTTTTTAAGTCTTTGTCTTATTTATTGCTTTTATGTCACTTTCGAGGAGGAGCCTTTGTCATCTCCTTCCTCTATACATTATGCACGAAATTATCAATAAAATCATCCATGTTTTTGTTGTGATAACAGTTTTTGGATCATTGAGTGTTATACTAAAGATTGGTGTGAAGCCAACAAAACCTTTTTCTTCTTCGAAGAAATTCTGTCTACTTTTTTTGTGTGAATCAACTAAGTAACAGTCATCTATCCATTCATTTGATCTTGTCATAGATCATTTGATTATACCATCATCATTTCTCATCAAAACGTATCAAAACGTTCATCAATTATTATCTTTTGCAACCTCTGATCATATCACCACCAAAACAGTAGCTCATCACGTCAAAGTTATCCTTCCTTGGGCTAGGATCACGTCAAGTGGTATCAGAACACTTTGGCGTAGCTAAGTGTCTCGTTTCTCTATCGATTTTTACGATTTTTACGTTTTTATGGGTTTTTTGCTTGAAGAAAAATCTAATTGTTATCTTTCTTTGTGTGACTGATAATATTCTCAAAATATTTTCATCTTCAATTGACATATCTTTTGTGTTTGATTCGTTTCAACCATAGTTGCTTTGATTCGTTTGTTGTTTTTGTTGTCTTTGTCGTTAGAAACCGATGAGAAGTCAAGTTGATGAAGAAACAAGTAAGGGAAACGAAAGGAAACTGATGATGGAGGATATGAGACAGATGATGAGAGAGATGTTGGCTGAGAAAAAGAATTATACAACACCTCCAGCTCCTTGAAAACCATCAGCTCGTAGATCACACCATCGTAGACCCGTGAATGGAGAAAATTGTGAAGATGTGTCGCTGCCAACCGAATCCTATTATTCCAGTGCAACACATACTAGAAGAAGTCAAAGAAGTTATGGAGAAAC
>OVAU01000926.1:0-17020 GCA_900406315.1 Biscutella laevigata subsp. laevigata
AATAAAAAATATCCGCGTTTAGCGCGGACTCAAATCTAGTTCTCCTTTAAAAATGTAAAAATGTGGAAGAATTAGTTTAATGTGTGTTGTATTAAGTAGGCTTGACTTTTATAACCAGGAGATATGGAAATAAATATATGGGCTCGAATTACAAAAGCCCATAACCATCTATAATGGTTGTTAGAAGTCACATGTGAGATGAGAGACGAATTCACCGGGAAAAACATTGCGATTCCGATGAGATCTTGCGATCGGTTGCAGGAAGCTCTGGTACAGTGTCATCGTCGGATGCCGGAGGGACCAGCACGAAAATCAGGTTGCAGACATCTGAACAGGGCGTTTGCAGAGTGCGTGGTGGCGGAGGTTTGCCCGGATGAATCTGAGGCGGTGAGGTCGCTTTGCTCCAGCGGCGGAACTAGCCTCAAGCGTAAACAGTGCGAAGACGCTCAACTCTCTCTTTCTCTCTGTCTTACTCGCCAGCAGCGACAGTTTGAGCAGCGTTAGTTATCCGAGGAGAGGAGAATTTGAAAGGATGATTAAGAAATTTGGTTTGACGTCTAAAGAGCTCTTTGGATCTAGTGAGTTGCCGTAATTTGGGCATTCTTATTATTTCTTTATCTGATTGGAGAAAAAGAGGATTGGAGAGAAGATCACTGAATATCTCTAGTAATCTTAACATTTTCGAATATGAAATGTTATTGATCTGCTGTAAAATTGGCAATGCTGCAGATTGAGGAATGGGGTATTGTTGCAACATCCAAATGGTAGAATGAAACAGATGAAGCAGAGGATCATAAACAGATGGAGTATTGTTGCAACCCTTAGATTGTTGATGTAATGAATTTTTGACTTGAAAACCAACAATCCACCAGACGACAACTGTTCTCCAATGATGATACCCTTTGTTTTGTTCTGGTTTTAAGAGACTTGCAGTGGAAAGAAGGATCAGAGACACAACCCAAAAACGAGTTTCTCTGTCAAATAGAAGAAATCATCATTTACCTTATTCACTACAATCAATTTTCCAAATTTTTAGACCGTAATATAGATCACTACAAAAATCTTATCTCTGTAAATGTTTTTCAAACAGTAAATTTGTCTTTCGATCAGCTTTTGGATCCTCTCTCGTCCGTCCACTCACTCATAAGTACTACCCCCCAAAATTGACAAATAAAAAAAGAATTTTTGAGTTCGGTTAATCGAGAAAATTCTCCGGTTACACCGGAAAGAAAAAGGAAAATGGAGAGGTCTCTAATTTTCTCCGGAAACATGGCAATTAGTAGTATCTCTCAGATCCCGAGATCATCACTCCTATCGCAAAACCAATTTTCACGCCGGACATTAACCAGAAATTTTGGGTGTTCGAAGATTTTGTCTAACAGCTTTAAGTCGGCGACGAGACTACTAACAAAAGCTGTTCTTTCTGAGGCTTCTGATCAGATGCATTATCCCAGAATCGGAGCTAAATCCACAGGAACTATATCTCCGGCACAGCTCCTTCAAGTCGTCGAAACCGCCGCTAAAACCGGCGCTGAGGTTCCGACTTTTCATATATATCCAATACAATTTCCTAATCATTAGTTTTGATATACAACTCGAGATTGTGTTCAATGGTTACTAGAATCGAGTTCTTGGGTTCATAATAGTAAAAACTAAAAACCAAACTTGAATTGATGAAATACAAAAATGTCTGGTTTTTATATGGTTTGTTTGGCAGGTCGTCATGGAAGCGGTAAACAAGCCAAGGAATATCACTTATAAAGGCGTCAGTGACTTGGTAACTGAGTAAGGACTTAAACATTATAATCTTCAGCTTTTAAAGTTCTTACTTAGCTTGTGTTTATTACTGTTTACTTGATTGCCTGAAAGAATTATAGTGTTTAGTATCTCTGCTAAATTTGCAGTACTGATAAAGCAAGCGAGGTTGCTATTTTGGAAGTAGTCAAAAAGAATTTCAGTGACCATCTTATTCTTGGTGAGGAAGGAGGTATCATCGGTGATACGTCTTCTGATTACCTCTGGTGCATTGATCCTCTAGGTTTTGCTCTCTTCACAAATCCCATCTCTTCATGTTTCGGGTTTTGAGTAACAATCTTTTCCTCTTATGCATAGATGGAACAACAAATTTTGCTCATGGATATCCCTGTTTTGCGGTTTCTGTGGGTGTTCTGTATCGAGGCAAACCTGCCGCTGCTTCTGTGGTAGATCCAATATATACTTGCAGAAACTAGATATGACTTTACTGATTATTGGGTCAATAAGATAAGTAACAAACAAAGAGTCGTTATGTAGGTAGAGTTTGTGGGTGGTCCGATGTGCTGGAACACTCGAACCTTTTCTGCAACTGCAGGTACAATGTAACAAGCTTTTGTTCGTTTATTTTGGTTCTGTATTTATGATATGTCTAAACTAAGTTCTTCTTAGGTGGTGGAGCATTGTGTAACGGCCAAAAAATTCATGTCAGTAAAACCGATGCTGTAAGTAACGTAACCTGTATCCAGTTTAGCTTTGTGTCAAAACTGTTTTTGTATGATTAGATATCTATTTTGGGTTTGATTGTAGGTGGAGAGAGCACTTCTTATCACAGGGTTTGGGTATGAACATGATGATGCGTGGAGTACTAACATGGAGTTGTTCAAAGAGTTCACCGATGTGAGTAGGGGAGTGCGGAGACTCGGTTCTGCAGCAGCAGACATGTGTCACGTAGCACTCGGGATTGCAGAATCATACTGGGAATATCGTTTAAAGCCATGGGACATGGCTGCTGGTGTTCTTGTATTCCTAATCATCCTGCCTTGTTTCCTTCTTACGAGACTACACAATGTGCTCTTCTAAAGCTAGATTTTTGTACACAGATAGTTGAGGAAGCTGGAGGAGCTGTGACTCGAATGGATGGAGGAAAGTTTTCAGTGTTCGATAGGTCTGTTTTGGTGTCCAACGGCGTTCTTCATTCCAAGGTTTCATCAACTGTTAAATGCTTTTAAACTGTTAATGCTTAGAGAGATCTTGTCTGACATATATTCTGGTTTTTAACAAACGTGTAGCTTTTGGAGAGAATCTCACCTGCGACTGAGAACTTGAAGACGAAAGGAATCGATTTCTCTCTGTGGTTTAAACCGGAAGGTTATCACACAACAGACCTCTAAGACTTGTTTCAAGAAAGGTATCCTTTTTTTTCTTTTATTGGTTCTCTTTAAAATTACATTATTATGATCTAAAGCTCGTTTATTTAGAACTGATCGAGCTATTAGATTCGTGTTAATGATCATACTCTCTCTGTCTTACACTTCTTGAACAAAGGCTTCATGGATCAAGAGACCAGTCTTCCATTGTCCGGTCCACACCTCATACAGACCAAATTGAAGCTTGGTGTCTTGGTTTAGCGCTGTGGGACTAACCGAGATTTCAAACAAACCATCAGATACGTCTGGTATATTGACTGGTTCAGATCCGTTTTTCGGTTTACCAAAGTTCTTGTTGATGGATTTGATTCTTTTCCATACAGTCTTGCCTTTCTTCCCTATTTTAGCAGACATGAAAACTGGGGATTTGTCCCAACCGGATGCGTCCGGTTTAAACGAGATTTTAAAACCGATTTGGTATGTTTTTCCGGGTACAATCTTATCAAATGAACCAGTTACTTCTAACCAACTCACCATCTGCAGTTCAGCAGGCATCCTAAAACCAACAGTCGAATGAATCGGTTTTTGGTATTAGTAAAAAAGTCGGTTTAGTCGGTATCAACCAGAAATTACCTTGGTTCTTTGGGGATAACCCAATATCTCGAGTCACCTCCCCAAACGAAGTTAAGACCACGTGGTTGAAAAACCCATGCTTTTGTGTTGCTCTGCACAATTTAACAATAAAATGACAAAGCAGGATTAACAAAAACCTTCATGAGCACAGAAAAAAAACTCACATCTTGTTCCATTCTGGAGTCTGCTTCATGGTGTGAACTCTTGATACTCTTCTGTAAAGCCATTTTTCTTAATTTTTTTATTTAGAAACCACAATACTATATATTTTATGTATCTGTCGATTGAGCTTTATATAGACTTCTTTCACCCATATGGCAAAAGAAAAGTAATAACAAACCAACAAAGAAGAAGAAGAAGGAACAAAAATAAATTTAACTAAAAGGTCTCGACTTTTCTTGAATTGGAGGGACAAGTAACCACTAATAAAAATGCTTCGACAACGAAGGAAAGGCAGAGCATATATACTCAACTTGTTGCACGATTCAAAGTATGTTTTTGAAACCATTTGTCTCTTCCACGAAAATTCCATTACCGACCAATGTCAACTCCTTTTATAGATTCAAGGAATCGATGGTAAGCAAAATAAAATATCAACAGAATCTGTATTCTAAGAAGTGTTGAACAAAAAAAGCTTCGAAAAGAAGTTGACCAGTATTGATTACTAATACTCTGTTTTGAGCTCCGAACATTCGAAGTAAGCACTCACAGATACAAACTTCATTGGCGTGTTTAAATCTTCTTCTCTACGTCACATACTTTCTCCCAGTCATCAACCACTTCGGTCTCTTCCGGTCGTTTACCAGCAGCTTTCGAACTACTTGTTTCTTCGGTCTGAGCTAGCTGCTTCAATGAAACAGCCTTCTCGGGCTCCAGAACACTCCAACGGTTAACCGAAGGAACAGCCGAAGTGTTATTCTTTGTTGATTTCCACACAGATCCTTTAATGGGGGAAACTTCGGTTCCCCAAGACTCATCTGATTCCTTAATCACAGCCTTATTCCACGGATTTCCTCTCTGAACTTCTCTGACCGAGCTGCCAGGTACTCCCCATGCGTTACTGAGTGACGGAGATTGTCCTGGGTTCTGTACTACAACGACCGCTCCGTGGTACACAGATCCATGCTCAACCCTTCTCATGGCAGTAGCTGCTCGTACAGGATCATGGAACACAGCTAATGCATTCTTGTCATTCAACCAAACAAGCTCGCATTCGCCTCCAAACCTCAGAACCAAGGCGCTTATGTTAGCTTCCCTCGGGAGATCAAGAAAACAAACCACGAGTCGAGGATCCATATCGACCAGTGGATCAAAGACAGGTGCGTGGGGCCCACCAGCCGAGACAAAACCTTTGACTGCGATGATCCTTGTCGGGGCTTTTGACTTCTGTGTAACGTAAACCAAGGTAAAGCGTTTTGGTTCCCACCCAGCATTGCTCACAGCGAGTTTCCACCTTTCAGCTATCAACCCAACCGCATCTCTTCTATCCTTCTCCATATGGCAGAAGATATGGAGCTTTAGGGCACTACTTGTGCTACCTCTGGCTTTTCCAAGTACCAAGAACTTGCACCGCTCCTCAACTGCTAGAACCCACTTGGGGTCACGTCTATAAAGATCTGAAATTATCTCAGTCATGGCGGAATTCTCACCAAAATGTAAAGCATCTAGATTTGGAGGAGTAATATCGAATGCATCTTGAAGACTCCGTTTACGCTCCAGCTTAGCACACTCTTCATCACAAGTAAGCTTTCTTTGCCCAAGAGGGATCCTTTTACCATTTGTCTCGACAGGTTGGAGCTGCACCGGGAGCTTCTGTAAAACGGAGGTCTCGTAGATAGAGTCGCCATTAAAAGAACCAGTATTTCCACCACCAGCGTCACAGGGGACAGTAGCTGTCATGCGACCACAAGAGCAAGTAATTGTGAGTGGAAATTCACATCTCTGATCAGGACAAGGTGCAGAAGGATGGCACAGCGCTGCACAAGTGTGCCTACAGTCACTTCTAGGAGCACCACATGTCTGTCCGCAAGTAACACGCAGACCAGTGTCAGATTCGTTAACGCCACTGTCACAAGGTTCAGGGTGACACGTCCTGGCACAAGCATGCATGCCACAACGCCTTGTCTTTCCGCAAATTTTGTTACATCTAATGTCTTTTACCCCACAAGGTATGTTCCTGAGAACCACATGACCACCAATGCATTTCTTCTCCACTGGCACTGAACAAGGTAAACAATCCCCGAAATGGCAACCATGTGTAGCGGAATGGCCACAAGGCTGAGGAACCGAGCAAGGAAGCTGACAACTCGGGACAGGTGTTCCACATGGTAATGGAGGAGGTAACGAAGTTTTTCCACAAGCACATGTAAGATCAATGAAAATCATCTCGAGACAAGGAGGACAGTGGCCACTGTGACAGAGAGTTTCACAGGAATGCTGTCCGCACCTTAGCCTCTTCCCGCAAGGTATTTGACAAAGGTGCAGACCAGAATTTCCAGACAGATCATCATTATTAGGTTGGTTCAAGAGAGGACAGCAACGTTCACTACACCTATGCCTCCCACAGTTTTTCTTACGGCCACATGGTTTGGCACAGATGAACATCTCCGTATCTAAAACTGTTTTGTGGCATTCTACAGTCCTAGATGATGACCCACATCGGCATTTTTGTCTGACTTTTACTAAACAAGGAGGACAGACACCTGCATGACATGTCCCGTTGCAGTTATGCAGCCCACAAGGAAGAAGCTTGTTGCAAATGTTTGAGCAAGAAGGAATGGGATCAAGGCAGCTCTGCCTCTCCTCTTCCAAGCTTGTTTTCCCACAAAAGCACGTATTAATTCTACTGGGAAGGAAGTCACAGTCCCCACAAGGCCCAGGATGGCAAGCTTCAATACAGTAATGATTACCACACTCGAGCTGCCTTTTGCAATTCAAATTGCAAGAAAACACGCCGTCTTCTGCTTGCACTTCTCCCTTCACATTCATATCACCGCAAATGACACTCTCTACTGTTTGCTTGCAAAAACAAGAAGCATTGACTTGTACCTGACAAGGATCACAGATCCCCACATGACATGCCCTTTCACATCGATGACGGCCACAATTAAGAAGCTTATCGCAATTCTGGTCACATACAAAATCAGTTTTTCTTTCAGAGCATCTAGTTTTGATCATCTTCTTCCCACAAGGACAGCTGCGAGGTGGGGCAAATGCCTTACATGGAGGGCACGGACCGGGATGGCACTGCAAGACACAAACATGAGGACAACTATTTTCTTTAGCTATCGCAGCTGTTGCAAACTCCTTCTCCAGAGGCTTTCCACATGGATCTCCACAGGAGTGAGGAGTCAAATAGGGGTCACTTGGTGGATCTTTCCTTTTTCCACAAAAGCATTGGTACACAATCTCCTTTGACGATGTCAACTGAACAAATTGACAACCTGGACATCTCCAATTACTACCTTGGTTTTTATCCGCCAGCAAATCAATTGACGTTGGTGCTCGGGCCCATTTCTTAATACAATGCAGATGGAATATGGAGTAACAACTGGAGCAAGACCAGATATTCGCAGACCGCCTTACCATGTCATAACAAATCATACACTCAATAGAACCCTTCATTAGCTTATCCTGTATCTCTTGCACAAGCTGAGGCAGATTTGGATCTGTGGACACAGTGTTCTCTGTATCCCCACTCTTTTCTTTATATGGCCTTCTTTCCCCATTCACAGTCCGGGCCAAGCCACCCCTAAAACCACCTCTCTGGCGGTTATCCGGCACAGGTCTCGCATCATTATTCCCCCTTTGGCGGCTAAAAGATGGAGGACCCGAGGCATTACTCATTTGGTGCTGGTGACTGGATATATGTCCAGAAACATAGTGCTGTCTTTGCTGATAGACAGGTAGGAGTCCAGCACCAGCATCAATTCTTTCGGAATTTGTGTTTGTATTGAGAGGAAAAGAAGTATCGTTTACAACCACTGTTCCTCTTGGAACCCATGTTTGCTGAGCAGTTTGAGGAGTGAATCTTGACCTTTCTCTCCGCTGTCTCCTGACTTGAGAGCTCATTATCCCTCCTTCCACGAACAACAGAACCGGATTCTCTACCAACTGTCAGCTCTTTAGTAATTGGATTCCCTTATTAACAGCAGAATTCCTGCAGATACGTGCAATGCAAAAAAGATCACTAAACCCAAAAATACAAGATAACCATGTAAAGTATATATATAACTACATCGATAATTTAAACAATGAATTCCCGTTATAAAATCATTTGCCATCAGCTATAAAATCATAAAGAGATTCCTCATTTCTCAGAATCTCAGAAGGTAAAACAAGAGAGGCCCTTCTCCTAGTTCTCGTTACTAAGGAATTTTTCGAAAACCCATAGCTACGAAAGTAAAAACCCGCCTCAAATTCATGAACCGTGAGAAGAAAATGGCACCTGAGAAATTAATAATCTCCAGAAAGAAAAATTACAAACGATAGAATTTTAGGGTCTCTTGATTTCTCAGAGAGAAGGAGACCGTAGGAGAATACGAGAGAAGAGGAAATGAAAAATAGTAACGAACCGCCTCATTTTTATTGGGCCATAACTATTAATCAGATTGGGCCTCATGATCCCATTAGTAATTGAAATAACCACTATAAACCGGACATGTGATTTTTCGGTTATACGGGTGTAAACCATGGCTATCGTTCTCACAGTCTTACTAATCGCTGTACTGTAAACGGCACGTAGTATGATAAAATTACAAGGAGACGGCACGGTGTTCTGTGAAAATCAGTTTTCTTAAAAGCCTTTTAAAGTCTTTCTCAGAAGAGCAGTCACTTGTTCCGACAACACAACACTTTCCCGACTCTCCGACCGTCGGACTTTCAATGGAATCACGGCTTTTGATCTCTAGTCAACTCAATTTCCCGGTGAATCCGTCGTGTCACACCCGCGAAACCTCGGTTTTCCCATTGGTGCCTTTCCCGAATAATCTCTCCTTCTCTTTCCAAAGTCCTGCAAACCGGTTTTCGTTGAGGATTGGACCGCTTGTAAAAGCTTCTTCGGTTGCTCCGAAGATAGCAGAGTTCGATAATTCGATAGACGGAACAAGAAGGAAGAAGCTTGCTGTGTTTGTGTCGGGAGGTGGTTCGAATTTCATGAAGATTCATGAGGGCTGCAGTGTTGGTTCAGTTAAAGGGGATGTTGTTTTGGTTGTCACTAACAAAAAAGGTATGACTTTTCTTTTTCTGTGTAATCGAGTATTGTGTTTTTAGTGGTCTCTTTGATGTTTAAAATAACAAATCTTGTTGTTTGAACCTTTTATTGAATTGGTGAGTTTTTAGTCTAATTGTTGTGTGTGTGTGTTTATAGCGTTCAAATGGATCATATAATGTGCATCGTTTAGGAGTTTGGATTTCTGTTTGTTTTGGAGCACTAAAGTACTTCTTTGTGTTCATAAATCCAGATTGTGGAGGTGCCGAATATGCAAGAAGTAATGGAATTCCTGTTTTAGTATTTCCAAAAGGAAAACGAGAATCATCCGATGGACTCTCTCCGAAAGAGCTCGTGGATGTTCTTAGGTTGCGACCTCTCTCCATGTTTATATCTTGTTATCTTCGTCCTTGAAGTGAACTGTGTTCCACTTTGTCGAAACTAATGTAGGTCTCTTCATAACATTCAATTGATGAACAGGAACTATGGTGTAGACTTTGTTTTACTAGCTGGATATTTGAAACTCATACCGGTCGAGCTGGTCAGAGCTTTTCCTAAACAGATTCTAAATATTCATCCTGCGCTCCTTCCAGCTTTTGGAGGTAAAGGACTTTATGGTTTGAGAGTGCATAAAGCTGTTCTTGCCTCGGGAGCTAGGTAAAGCCGCAAACCCATATAATGTGTGGTCTCTTTTTTGCTTTCTTATAGGCGAGAAAGTGTTTAACTGTTCCCTTCGGTGTAGGTATTCAGGTCCAACAATTCACTTTGTCGATGAGGAGTACGACACAGGGCGGATACTTGCTCAAAGTGCAGTCCGCGTGATTGCTACTGATACACCAGAAGAATTGGCCAAAAGGGTTCTTCATGAGGTATTACTACTACAAATAAATGCTTTTTTGAACATTACATTTCACAACTCAGTAGATTTCATCTGCTCCCTTTTTATTTCCTTCATTTTGAGCTCAGGAACACAAACTCTATGTCGAGGTGGTGGCTGCAATATGCGAAGAGCGGATTAAGTGGAGAGAAGACGGTGTCCCTCTCATTCAAAGCAAAGAAAACCCTGACGAGTATTATTAGAATCCTCCAATAAATGATGACAAAAAAAAAAAAAAAAACGAAGTTAAACCTCTCAGATTAGTTCCATTTTCCCGAACTGACTTTTTCAACCTGGTTAGACTTCAAGCTGTAGAATAAGTTTTTGCCAAGAGTATAGATTGAGAAATGTTATCAAAAGCTAGATTTTTTGTTTCGGTTGAGCCGGAATCATATACAAGGAGATGAAATTTGAGCCTGCAGAACTTTGATTCCAATGCTTATTATTACCATGTAGTTCGATTTCATCTATAAGAATCAAAATCTCTGAAATCCAAATTACAGATTCTAGCTTATAGAAACAAGCTTTGATCATTAGATTTTGTTCCAAGAAGATCAAATTGTTGTGCCTTAAGATGGAGCGCCGAGATAGAATGCAAGGCGAAGAATGTCACTGAAGATTCCTCCGGCTGTGACTTGAGCACCAGCACCAGGTCCACGAATGATCAGAGGCTGTTCTTTGTACCGTGTAGTTGTAAAAGCGATGATGTTATCAGCACCTGAGAGCTGAGCAAACGGATGATCTTTCTTGTACCGTTTCAGCTCGACTGTTCCCTTCTTCTCTACTGCGTCTACAACTCCTACGTATCTCAAGACCTGAAAATAGACACAACATAACATAAGCAAAGCTAGAACGAGTTCTTTGGGAGGCGGTGCATTTAGTGTTTAAGCTGAGTTTTGCTAGAGGGGGTGATACTTACTTCCCCTGCTGCTTCAGCCTCTTGTCTTTGCTTGGACAATTCTTCATCAAACTGAGGTAGTTTCTGCATAAAATCTTCAGCTGATGCACAAGCCTGTGATCAACAATGGAATACATTACACAATTGTCAAAAGGAAAATCCCCACAAGTGATGAAAGTAATCGTGTAATTATACGGATATTTACTTGTAGAGGCTTTGGCACAAGATTCTGTATGGGGAGGCTGTCGAGATCCAATTTTAATCCTGATTCTCTGGCAAGAATTGTCACCTGCAGAAGTATCAGATATGAGATGTTCCATATGGTCGAAGATAAGGTGCATTGAGTCAAATTTTGCGACATAAAAAGACCCTACTTTTCTGGCAACATCTGTTCCAGATAGATCGTCTCGTGGATCTGGCTCTGTGAAACCTGCCTGTTTTGCTTCTGCTACAACTTCACTGAAGCTTCTTGTGCCGACGAAATTGTTGAAGAGGTAACTTAAAGTACCACTGCAGCAAGGCATCAAAACAAAAATTTAATGTGAAATTGCAGAGGCGAGCACATTCATCTAATTGTATATGAACAACATGCTGCGGTACCAAGCCGAATCAAGAGATACCTGAAAATCCCCTCAATCCGCAGTATCTTATCCCCTGTTTCCAGAAGACCACGTAAAGTGCTGATAATTGGAAGACCAGCTCCAACGGTTGCTTCATAGAAGTAATGTGTGTACGATTTTCTTTGAAGATCTCTGATTTTAAGATACTGCATTCACAGGGGAGAGTGTTACCAACTCTTCTCTCTGGGCACAGATTTGTAGCTTCTTATTCAACAACCATTTAGGCTAACACCTTACCTGATCAAGTGGTCCTGAGTTGGCCTTTTTGTTCGGGGTGACAACGTGTATTCCTCGCAGCAACCAGTCGTAGTAACAGCTTGCGATATCAGCATCGGCCGTACAATCAACCATAACAGAGTTTGGAATGAAATGATTTCCCTTCACATATTGGGTAAACTGCTCCATGTTAGCCGACTCTCCCTCTTCTTTCATAAGTTCTCTCCATCTTGATAAGTCGATTCCTCTAAAAGATTAAGAGATCGTGTAAAAGTACAGTGGTAATGCAGTTAACCTACAAAGTAACATATCCGGTTCATTGACTTACGATTCACTCAGCAACATTTTACTTGATCCAGTGATCCCTATAACACGCAAGTCAATTTTAAACTCTTCTTTGAGAATTGCAGCCTGTGAAAAGAAATTTAAAGAAGATTAACCTTGATTTGTATGTAACTAAAATTTCACAAGTTCACATCAGATACACACCTGTTCTCTAATCTGATCAAGTAAGGTTCCACCAATTAATCCCGGCCCTATGATTCCCATTGCCAAAGTGGTTCTCGAAAGGTAAAATCTTGAGTGCACTGCTCTTAATGCCCTAATGCAATCTTCACGCTTGACAACTACTGTTATATTGAACTCGGAACAACCTTGAGCTATAGCACGGATGTTGATATTGGCCTGCAGGTATTTAGGACAAGGCAATGAGTCAACATTGCTTCTTAGCAGAAAAAGGATACGAAATTGATAACCTTCATCCGATATTTTCTGCAAACACTACAATTAACATACCTTTGCCAATGCAATGAAAAAAGTGGCAGAAACGCCAGGAGTGCTTGCCATTTTCTGGCCAACCGCTGCTAATATGCTACAATTAGGTATGATTTCAATCTGAAAAATGACAACGAAACCAAATAGGTTTAGAAAATAGCTGATGCATAAAAAATATTCCTGCTTCTCACTGAACGGCTGCTGGACACGCTAGTCTACATTGGATGTTTAAGGAATTGCTAGTTGATATCTTTCGTAGAACATAGAGAGATCTATGGGAACCTGGGAAAGGCGTCCACCAGCTAAAGCTTCACCAAATCGTGAGTTCAATGCTTCAGAAACGGCTTTAACTTCCTTCTCGGGTACAGCAAAGCACACAGAATGCTCGCTACTGGCCTGCATTTATGTAATACATTAAGAACCCCCAATGACAAAGAAAAACATAACAGATGAGAGAAACCAGAGGGCTAAGCTAGATGACTCAAACACCTGTGAGATCATAATCACATTAGCTCCAACTTCCTTGACAGCAGAAAAAATGGCACTGGCAGTACCAGGAACACCAGCCATCCCAGTTCTGCGAAGAGAATGCAAAGTTTGTATAAGACACACAATAAGCACGGAATGTGTAACAAAATATCAACAATCAGCTTACCCTTCTACATTTACAAGAGCCAAATTGTCAATCGTCGCAAACCCTTTGACAGGAGCGTCTAATTTATATCCATCTTCATCTTCAATCTGCCTACATATCATTGTTCCAGGGGCGGAGAGGTTGAAAATATTCCTTATTACTATTGGGATGTCATACTTCATCACTGGAATGATGGTCCGAGGATGTAAAACGTTTGCCCCAAAGTAAGACTGTGAAGGCACATGAACATGAAAGTAATTATGTAGACAGTGATTATGGAAAAATAATATAAGTGCAAGAGGTTGCAAATTTACCATTTCCCAAGCCTCTTGATAAGAAAGGGTGTTCAGTACAACAGCTTCACTGACTGCAGATAACCATATTGGTTACAAAACAATAGACAAGAATATGAAGAACACACTCCTGCCATGGCTTAAGAACGAGTCCTAGCTATCCACTACTTAGAAATATGCAATACTTCCACGTACCTTTTCTTGGATCTGCACTGTACACACCATCAACATCTGTCCAAATTGTAAGTTGGTGAGCTCTAAACAGAGCACCCATAATAGCTGCAGAGAAGTCACTCCCATCCCTCTTGAGAGTCGTTGGAATGTTCTGTGGTGTACTGGCTATGAAGCCAGTTGCGATGATAATCTTTGATGAGTTCTGAGAAAACCATTTTTCCAGTCTCTTTTCTGATTCCACAAAGTCAGGATCGACTTGATTAGAGTTGGTAGGACTAACAACAAGCACATCCCTTGCATCCATCCATGTGCAGTCCAAGCCACTCTATGAACAAAACAGAAGCAGTTGAGAAAGAAAACAAGAAAAGAACAACTAGTTTATTCCTCTTAGGAGTTTCTCCAGAACATGATATAGGAATTTCGTACCTTTCTCACAACAGCAGCTAACATCTGAGCAGACCACAACTCTCCATGACCCACAACGAAGTCTGAGAAAGATTCTGTAGCATGACCAGCTGCAGAGACAGGAGAATTCATAACAGAAGGAATATTTGAGAAGAAGATACACAACTCCAAATTAATTACTTTATAGCTTCACCTAAACATATACATATAGCTTTGACAAAGGGAAACAAACAGTACCTATGTAAATAGCACGAAGCATTGCTTTGAGATTGTTTATATCATCATTCAACCGAGCCAAGAAACGTGCGAGTTCATCTCCATCAATCAAGTCAAGAGCCGTTGCTCTGTGCTTTTCAAGAACAGCATCCAAAGCAGACAGGTAGGAATCATCCCGTGACTGAGCTCTGTGGATGAGATCATACATCATATCGGTGACCTTCGCCATTGCTGACACAACCACCAACTTCCTCGCAGAGTCATCCGTAACTACAACATCGGCAACGTTTTTTATCCTCTCAGAGTTTCCCACACAAGTTCCTCCGAATTTGTGAACAGCCCACGAATCTCCCTTGGGAAGATGACCATTCTCCACGGAATTATCCAATGATAAATCTATTTGTAAAAAAAAAAAAAAATGCGAATCAGAATCTACAAAGAACCACCAAATTTCACAAATAAACCGTCCATTTTCAAACCTGTGACGGAACTAAGGACACGAGAATTCTGTAACTCGCTTCTAACGAAATGACCTACGCAACTCCGGCGTCTCGAATTTCCCAAGGAAACACGATTCGACACGAGTCGTTTCCCGTAAATGCAAGGAAGGCGAAGCGTAAAATCTCCCGCCGTCGCCGAACAGGTAACAACCTTAGCCAGAGAAACCACCGGCATATTCTGCATAAAATTCAAATTCGATTTAAGTCAAAAACTAGTGGATAACTGACTTCATACAACGACTAAACGCTAAGAAAAACAAAGAACACTCACATACCAATGCTCAGTCAAACTCCAAAACGAGAAGTTCCACCGATAGAAGAGGAAAATCGCCGAGATCGAAGAACGAGCAAACTCGAAAAAATAGTGGCACTTCAGTAAATATTGAGAATGAAGGCGACTTGTTCTTGTTATATATGAATCATAGTGGGGGTGATTAAAACTGTGCCTCTAAAAAACTCGATGGTCGAGTGGAATGCGACGTGTACGGCGTCGATTGCTTCTATTAATTAATCAACGGTTGAGATTAATTTTTATCTAAATAGAAATAGTGTTCGAGGAAAAAGACGGCATAGATATGTCTGTACAAGGCACACTAGAGTCAAGTTTGCTTATAAAGCCTTTTAGAAAAATAAATACATGAGATTTGGTGAGAAGAAAAACACATGACATTTCTGTTTTATATACACTCTTAATTTCACCAACCCTTTAGTTTCTTATAGGTAATTTGGTACAGCCGAAAATAAAATTGATTTTCTACGATTTTGGTTCTACATAAAGTTGTAAAAAGATTCCTCTGCAACAGAGAAAAATGAATTAAAAAAAATTACGATAGTTTAGTTATTCTTAGCATATAACAAACGTGGAACATTAGTTAGTCCAAGTTCTTGACTGTTCACAGATCTATTTTCGCAAAAGAACCACACTTCACGACTATAAGAACATTAGCACCAAATCCATAGCTCATGAGCAAAGATGTTTCTACGATTGGTACCCAATTGATAACCGAAATGGAATCAATAATCGAAAAAATTGGTTTGGTCCGGTTCGGTACAATCGGGTCGGTTATTAATCGCAGGTTAGTTCATTGATTTACAAAAAAATATTGTCAAAAAAAATTGGGAACACGAGCTATATTCACCTAAATACTATCATGTCACGTTTTTTCCACCCAAACTTTCAACCTCTTTATAATCCTACATAAAACGAAAGTTGTCTCGTTCTTTCCACACAAACACTTATACGAATATAGCTTTACACATAAACGCTGAAATGGGCGTTTACAAAAGTGATTTGAGACTAGAAATCACGTTTAAATTAGACTAAACCAACAAACTATACTAAACCGATTAATCAAACCAATTTTGTAGTCACTGAACCCTTCTCGAAGAAAGATTGTATCAACCAGTGAGTTTATACAGAGTGACAAAGAAACAGGGGAAGGAATCGCACATTACCTTATGCAATGAAGAATCTATAATCTGGGGAAAAATATTGAAAATCGTGGAAAGAAGAAAGATCATGCGATCTTTAGAATCTATAATATGAGGAATTTTCATTCTTATTTACCGTGTTTTACTATGAAATTGTCATCGTCGACTTTTAAAACTTCTCGCTCTCCTTTTTTCCAAATCCGCCATTGAAGAGAGATGGAGATAATACGAGATCAATTTCTTCTTTGGATATAAAATCCCATTTTTATATTCTACACATCAAATCCCACTTAATTACAATGTTCCAATTGGGCGGATCTCGATTATACTTCTGCAACTGCTTTTCTCTTTCTTAATTTTCTGATTTGCTATGGAACTGGGTAAATCAGGATTCTACTTGTTCAATCGTGGAAATTCAAAATGTCTTTTCGATTATGTTGAAGAATAAATAATTACGTTGGACTTTGATGTATATACTCTGTAATTAACATTTGATGGTTTGGAAGAAGATATCAAACCACCAAAAATTTCAGTAAACAAGAAAAATGATTTAGGAGCAGAAATTTCAACAAACAATGTTCAAAGCCGAAGTCGAATCGAGAGTTTTCGTTACCAAAGAACAAGTTAGGGTTTGCAATACACTTGTTTTATCTGCACTTAATTAGAACTAAGAATTTGAAATTTGAGTTTCTGGGTTTCTCGGTCAAATGGTTGGGTAGCTCGAATTTTCTCAGTGAATTTTCACCATTTGGTTTACAAATTGGTTCGAGTAGTGGTTCACAAATTGGTATGAAAACTGGTTTGGAAATTTTTTGGTTTTCTATCTTAGAAACTTGAAATTCGGGTTTGTGTGGAAAGAACGAGACAACTTACGTTTTAGGCAGCGTTATAAAGAGGTTGAAAGTTTGAGTTGAAAAAACGTGACCTGTGATATGAATTTACGAAATCATTTTGTGTACATATATCATATAGTTGCCTCTGTTACAATAATCAATAATGGGCAAACCTAATTTTCCAT
>OVAU01000927.1:0-17019 GCA_900406315.1 Biscutella laevigata subsp. laevigata
TAACAAAATTATTTTCAAACAAAAAATTATTAATAAAAACTCAAAATATAAATCATTGGTTAACTAACCATATAAGTTGGATATTTAGATTAATTCAAAAAATATTTAAAATCAAAAATTTATTGTATTATAAAATAAATATGTTAATATTAATTTTAAAATAAATATCNCATGGTGCGAACTCAATTCTAGTTAACTATTCAAAAATAGTATTTGAATTATTCTCGTTTTTGTCTGAAAGTGGAACCTAACACACACACATATTAGTTCTCGTCAATATTGTTGAAAATATTTTAGGGAAATATAGTTGGACAATATATTTGCGAAATAAATAAATTGAAAGTTATCCTGAGAAATATGTTGAAATACTACCTTTATGGTGGGTATTTGCTCTTATTATCTTTTGCCTATGATAGTACTTTAAAATAATTTAGAATCCAAATCCCCTAAAATCACTCAAAAATTGAATAACAGTTGTTTTAAAAATATTTCCAAATATATCAATGAAATACCAATTGAATAAAAATGTATTGTGATGTATTTTGAACAAATACATAATCCAATAACGCAGAATTTTAAAATACACTCAAATCCTTTAAAATACAAGATTGAATAACACTCAATTAATCTAAAAATTTGCTTGGTAGTAATTAAGCATTTACTTCGTTATTATTTTTTTTTCTTTTATCAATGCTTCTTTATTTATTTTGGACCTAAACCGGGCCCAATTATGGAAAATCCATACCAAAGTCCATACAATTAACCAAACCGAAAATTAAAAGTTTAAATACCAAGACCCAGAGCAAAGGACCAACGCCCATGAACCCTAGATCTAAAATTTGGAAACTTGAAACCATTCTTGGTCGCCTCCGACCAAGATCCGGAGTTGTCGCCGCGAAGCTCCAAGACTACTAACTCCGATCTGTTTCGGGTACTCGTCAGAGTACCGATCGGCCTTTCGCCATAGTACCGATTTGCCTTGTGTTTTGATGTGTTTGAATGTTTGTCATGAGTTTTTCTCCCAAGGGAAATCGATGCCCAAAACCAATCCGAAGACTTGGTAATTATAGGGTTCGATCCCACTCTCGTTTAAGCCGAATGGACGCCTTTGGATCAAGTGAAGGGATGCGTTCGTTCCGTTGCGTCTATTGGTCGCAACCATTCGGTCACTTGCAACCCTTCGGGCACGAGCTCCCATTCAACTCCCAAACCGTTCTCGAGCTATCTTGAGTTGATCGGCCAGCTAGTTCAGCTAGTCTAGCTCGACCCTTTTAGTTGAGCCTAGCTAGCATCACTTGACTAAACTTCGATCCAGCTCGTTCTAGCTCGATCTTCGATTTTTTCCTTTGATCTAGATCTTGATGCTAGATCAGCTTTGGGATGCGTTGTTCTGATGCCTAGGGGTGGGATAAAACGCGTCCAACGATCCATCCAAGCCAAGCCCTCGATTCCTCCTTATACCCAAGAGTACCCACATCATTTCTTAATATGCCACCAGTGAACATTACCCATGTCTGAGTAGTCACTAAGTCATTTATTAAATAAAGGACTTAATATATTCTCATGGATTTTCAAGCAAGTGATCGGCCATTTTGGCTCTCACTCGATCAAAACCCATTATATGTGTTTCCAGTCCGATCTTTACTTAGATAACTCGATCAAGACCGAACCTTCTCGGCCAAGTCTCGATCAGTTTATCTTTTCTCGGATCAGACTAGTTTTCCTCGGACTTTCCTTTGATTTTAGGTTAAGTCTTAGTCCGAGTTCAAACTTAACCATTCCCTCGGTCTTTACCGAGAATCGGGGACATGACAACTCACCAGCTAACGACGCAGGGATATCAGTGGCGGCCGAGATCGTGAGCGGCTGGCCCATGAGCTAAGGGGGCAAAATGCCTCGCTGTCGAAGGAGGAACCGTCTCCACCTAGGCGCGAAGCGAAGCAAAAGGCGCTTTCGCGAGACAGTTACTCCGACGATGGTTGAGTTTAAGCGGACGCCAACCAGGGTCAAACGAGGCGACACACGAGCTTGTGCTCATAAGCAGCGACCAAGTTTATACCTCTCTCTTCCCAGTGAAACCCTAGCTACTAAAAAGAATTTAGAGAGAGAAAAGACTTAGAAAGAGAAACTTAATTTACTTCGTTAATTCTTTTATTGTTCATTTATATATATATTTGTTGAAAAGAAACAAATCACTCAGGTTTTTACTGTTGTAAATCCAATTAAGTCATATATCTATGCAAATGATAATTCAATTTTATCAAGAGGCAACCTTTTATATGCATCTAAGATCATGTGCGTTGATGTATCTTAATGAGTTCTTAGAACAAAAAATAAATAGTTATGTAAATAAAATAAGAGAGTCGATTCTTAAAGTAGAACTTTTAGAAGGATATTAGAACCACTGACGTGACAAGACTTGATTGGAAGAGAGAAAAAACAAAAAGAATCTCACACGTGTCTCTCTCCCATTGAACACGTGTCTCTCTCCCATTGAACTCACATTCTCTCTCTTTGTCTCTCACTCTCTCTCACCAATTAATACAAAAATAATAATAAAATATTATTAAAAAAATTTTGGTGAGTTTCACTCCATTATCAACAATAGTAAACATTTCTTTTAAAAGAAACTTGAATAGAAAAAAATGTATATGCATTTTTGTTATTTATACAACGCTCGATAAAGAAGACTAAAGTAGCTACGATCAAGTCTCATTACAAGACCAAGAACTTTGTTTTTGTTGCTTTTGTCAAAATCTGTCCCAAAAACTTTTCTTGTATAAGTTTCATGGGACATTTGTGAATCTAAGTTTGATCCTCTTCCGAGTTGAATGGTAAATACAATTCTTTAAGAACTGATTCAATTTATCCTCACAATTTTTCTTGATTCAGGGAAAATTTTCTATGACAAGTTTAGATATGATAGAGACTGCACACAGTTTAGGCAAGAAACAACACTATTCATGGTCCGTGGTTATACCCGCCATGCAGTTCGCTCCATTTAATTCAAACAGCAAGATGTTTTCATCCATTTACCTCCTTCTCTCAGCTTTCTCACTATTGAGGAACGTTTCAAAGACTGAGAGAATTGGCAGCCAAAATCTCGAAGAAACAAAACCCTGAAATACGCACATGAAACTACCTCTTATTCTCTTATCTTGAAACATTTTGGTTTCTCTCTTTCCCAAAATTTTCTAAATTTCGCGGGATCTTCTGCCGATTCTTTTTAAATGGATGAAGAAGAAGAAGAAGACAGAGAGAAGTAACTGTATAAGAAGCTGTTCTATTCAAAACACAAAACTCTCGATTTACTTCACAGGTGCTTGCCAACGCAGAGCTACAGGAGAAACCAGTGTTTATTTGGTTATTCAGATTTAGTTAACTTAAACATGCCGATTTCTTAATGCAACATTCATTCTTCAGCTGTTTTAAACTTATTTTTTAAAAAATTAATAGAGTATTGTTGATCCTGCCCTTTGGTTATTTAATCGCTATGGATGAGAGGTGCTAGTGACCACTTTTTTTTTTGTGTGTGTGTGTGTGTGTGCTAGTGACCACTTCGTGGGCGTTTAAATCGTATAAGCTTGCAATTAAATCCATTGTCTAGCTGAGATATGTTGTTGTTGTGTGATGTTTTGGTTAAGGAAGTTAGTGTATTAACTGGCTATGTTAGAGTGAAATGATTGTTAAATGTTGTAGGGTATAGACTTGGACCCTTATCTCGGGTTGCATTACTTAGCCATTGATATACACCAAGCTTCTAGGAACAAGGTTATGATGATTTGTAACTGTTTTGTAGTTCCAGTTAAAGTAGTTCAAAGACAAATGTTTCTCACAGCCAAAAAGTCTTTCTGGGGATCTAGGTCCGATTGGAAGTAATTGTAAACTTGTACGGTAAACTTTTAATACTTGTGACCGTAAAAAATATAATTTATAGGTAATTTTAAAAAATAAAATATAATTGTAACAAACAAGTTTTTTACTTATGAATTGTTATACCATAAATAATACAAATATTATGAATATGAATCTTACAAGAATTAGAAAAATAATAAGATTATTATTTGATTAAAAATTTAATATCAAAGTAATATAGTTTTATACATACTTTTATGCATTGACTAAAAATAAAATTAAAATAAAATTATGAGAGAAAAGCTGTGAAGTTTTAAAAGCTATACTAGAGAATTGAAAAAAAAAATGCAAACTCAAGATTATATTCTAAAACTATTTTTATTAAACAATCATTAAAGTTTCATTGGATGAAAAAATTAGGACTACTATAAAATCATTTAGGCCTCGTTCGTTTTTATATCTGCATCCAACATCTGGATGTTGCATCTAGATGCTGCATTCATATGTTGTTCGTTTTTGTATCTGCATCTAGCATCTAGGTATAAATTCAATTTTTCATTAATCACGAAAAAGTGATTCCACTTTTTTCCCAAAAAGCCGCGATCCCACGTTTTTCCGGAAAGTCATTGGATTGCGGCTTTTATGTTTCCGGAAAAAACGTTGGATTGCGGCGTTTTGGGACAAACGCGGAATTGCGACTTTTCAGGAAAAACGCGGGATTGCAGCTTTTCGGTAATAACGCAGGACTGCGACTTTTAAGGAAAAGACGGGATTGCGGCTTTTCAGGAAAAATGCGGGGTTGTGGCTTTTAGGGAAAATGCGGGATTGTAGTTTTTCAAGACAAACGCGAGATTACGGCTTTTCGGGAAAAATACGGGATTGCGGCTTTTCGGGAAAAACACGGGATAACGGCTTTTCGCAAAAAAACGCGGGATTGCGGGTTTTCAGGAAAAACACAGGATTGCGGCTTTTTGCGAAAAACACGGGATTGTTGCTTTTCAGGAAAAACGCGGGATTGCAGCTTTTCGGGAAAAACACGGGATTGCGGATTTTTTCGCGAAAAACGCAAGATTGCGGCTTTTCGAGTAAAACGCGGGATTACGGCTTTTCGGGAAAAACGCGGGATTGCAGCTTATCGGGAAAACCGCGGGATTGCGGCTTTTCGGGAAAAACGCAGGATTGCGGCTTTTTGGGAAAAAAACGCGGGATTGTCGCTTTTCGGTAAAACAACGGGATTGCGGCTTTTCAGGAAAAACATGGGATTGCGACTTTTCGGGAAAAACGACGTGATCCCGCCTTTTTCCTAAAAAGCCGCAATCCCGTATTTTTCCCGAAAAGCCGCAATCCCGTGTTTTTCCCGAAAAGCCGCAATCCCGTGTTTTCCCGAAAAGCCGCAATCCTGCATTTTCTCAAAAGACCCAATCCCGCGTTTTTCCAGAAAATCTGCAATCCCGCGTTTGTCCTGAAAAGCCGCAATACCGCGTTTGTCGTGAAAAGACGCAATCCCGTGTTTTTCTCGAAAAATCGTAATCCCGCGTTTTTCCTAGAAAGCTGCAATCCTGCGTTTTTCCTTAATAGCCGCATTCCCGCGTTTGTCCGGAAAAGCCGCAATCCCGTGTTTGTCCTGAAAACCTGCAATCCCGCGTTTTTTTCTGAAAAGTCGCAATCCCGCGTTTTTCCTGAAAAGTCGCAATCCTGCGTTTGACCGGAAAAGCCGCAATCCCTCGTTTGTCCCGAAAACCTGCAATCCCGCGTTTTTCCGAAAAGCCATAATCCTGCGTTTTTCCAGAAAAGCCGCAATCCCGCGTTTCCCTGAAAAACCGCAATCCCGCATTTGTCCCGAAAAGCCGCAATCTTGCGTTTGTCCTGAAAAGTCGCAATCCCGCATTTTTCCTGAAAAGCCGTAATCTTGCGTTTTTCCTGAAAAGCCGTAATCTTGCGTTTTTCCTGAAAAGTCTCAATCCGGCGTTTTTGGGAAAAAAATTGATTTCAAAAAATTTGAGATGCAGATGCAACATCTAGATGCTACATTCTATAACATCAAATATCTAGATATTTGAGATGTTGAGCATTTTTGCATCCATATGCAACATCCAGATGCAAACCAAAAAGTATCACACGAACAACATCTCATGCGTTTGCATTCAGATGCTGCATCTAGATGCAGAAACGAACATACTCTTAATATTTTCAATCCAACTCTTACTATGAGATCGTCTTTTGATTGTCACCCATAATATACTGAGTAATATGGACTCACTTGCATATCTTGTTATGATTCTGACAATTAATGACAATAATAATGATAAGATGAAAACAAATCTACATTGTAATTTAGTAGTTTGTGTTAGTATGATCACTAAAAATCGAATCCTACATATTATATGTATTGTTGAAATAAAATAAAATAAATCTCCATAGTAACATAACCTTACGAGGCTTAGTAGTTTGTCATCACTCAACTTCTTTCGTGTCATTCCCATTAAGATATGCTTGTGAATTCTTGCTTCAAGTTTTAGGTGTGCAGTTTAACAAAGTAGAATCTGTTAATTTATTGCAAGAAAAACGTATTCTTCAATCACAGGCTCCAAGTAAATAACTATGTCGTAAAAAGTATAAATGGTATCGAATCCTATAAAAAATATAAATGATATCGTAAAAAGTATAGAAGTATAAAAGCTTCTCAAAGACTGACTTGATCAAAAGATAATGAGCCTAAAACGAGGAAAGATCCACTCGTTGATGATGAGTCATCGTAATGATGAGTCATCATAGCCCGGTTTAAAAAAGCAGAAGACTAAACCGAACACTGTTTTCTATAAATATAGAATATTGTTCAACGTCTAGGGAGAGAGAAAACACGAGAAAGCTCGCTAGAGTTAGCGAGATATATAAAGATTTTGGAGCGTGTTACTTAAGAGGCTCACATCGACCTCGCTTGTACTCGATCTCGCGCACGAGCTCAACGAGAAGTTGTTGACATAGGTCGTTGCTCTCTACAAGATTGATGATATAAAACGCCAACCACCTCGACTCCCTTTTGCAGGAACCTTCTATCCTCTTTACTTTATGATTTACTCTACACGCATTGCTTTCCCGCACTTACTTTCCAGTACCTCGCTTACATTTGATGTGTAGTGATTTTATCGGTTTTGAACTCGGTTTTCATTTGTCTTTTGATTAGTATAGGATGCATTTAGAGTCATTTAAGTTGCATTTTGTATTACATATGATATTTTAGGTGCAGAATTGGAGTTACACAAAGATTGTACCAAAATGGAGAAAAGAGTAGCAAAACAACACAAAGTCTTGGAATCGGAGGAGTCGCACCGGTCAGCTCAAACCGGTGCAGCTGACCGATGCACCACAACCTGCAGATGAATTAGACCAGTCACCACTTACCGATTCTATACACCGGGCCAAATCAACATGAACTTTAGGAAACGTGGACCAGTCAAGACCACCAGCGATGCACTCCCAGACGAGGACGGCGAGACCATACCGGTGAAGGGTACCGGTCACGCGTTTTGAGTTTTAATTATTGTTTTCTTTGTAATTTTGGACTTACTATATAAAGGGAGCCCAATTACTAAAACCGCACGTTTTTAACCTAGTTTTCTCTCTAGTTTTGAGTTTAGATCTGAGATTTTGTCTAAGAGATTCATTGGTATTTTTATTGCAATTCCATTCTTTGATTTCTGTTTCTTTGATTTGTTTATTTCTTTGATTTCTTATCTTCTTAATCTTGATTCCCTTCACAAACCATGCCTAGAAACTCTCTATTCTAGATATGAGTTGAGAGTAGTTCCATATAACTTATTGATTAGGGTTAGAAATGAGTTTCTTTGATTGCTAAAATGGTGTAGGACTGAACTGAGTAATGTCTTCTTCAATTTCATGATCTTAATGCTAGAATATGAGTAGCTAACCTAGTCTTGATCTTAAGAATTTCATCGCCCGAAAGGTGTTTGATGAAATTCCTGAACCAATGAAATTTGTTGTTAATCAATGTTATTCAGGAGATTGTTTTAAGATTGATTGATTATTGCATGGAATTGTGTTTCTTGCCTTCTCATTGTGTTTTCTTTCAAGAGATTTTTAGAAGCATGATTAGGAAATGGTTTCTATCACGTGAGTGAATTAATCTACATTAGAAATTCCTAGACATAAGACAAGCTTGATTGTGTGATTGAACTATCTGTTAGCATGAAAAGAACTGCCCATTTCGATTGCCCTTATCCATGAGTTATCTTTTATTTCTGATTTTTTTTATCTATTGTCATCAATTCTAGGATTGTTTAGTGACAGAAACTATCCTATCTTTTCAAACCTAGACTTAGTAAAAGTCATATTGGAACTAGTGTGTTATTTCTTCATGAGTTGGTTCGACATCCTGATCACCCATACTTACCACCATAAAACATTGATAGGATTTAAGACAAAAAAATCTAACTTATCAATCGACGTCGTTGCCATTTCAGGATTTTAGATAGCCATTAGTTCTCTGTGTTTGCTAGGGACTAGGTTCTTTACTTATCAAGTTACTAATTTCAGCTCTTGATTCTCTTTTTATGTGTATGACCACTAGATCCAGATGAACAAGCAATCTTCTACCGATTCCGGAAGATATCTCTGCTTTGGAACGTCAGAACATCAGAAACAGACGAATCCGAGCGATTGAATCTGCTTAACCGTCTCCAACAAGAAGAGATGGCTAACAACGAGAACAACGAGAACAACGAGAATAACAATTATAACGTGAATCAGAGAGAGCATTCGATTCCTCAGGTTCAACAAGTACCACCTGTTGCACCGGTTCCTGGACAAAACTTGCAGCCTCTTAGGATTATAGGAGAGACAAATGAACCAAGGGTTCTTGGAAACAAGAATGGCATTCGACCACCCCCAGTCGAAGCCAACAACTTTGAGATCAAATCAGGAATTCTGAACATGATCATGGGTCAGCCGTTCCACATACTGCCAAAGGAGGACCCTCTGGCTCATTTGGAATATTTTGACAGAGTATGTGGATTTGTCAGCATAAATGGTGTCACTGAGGACGTCTACAAGCTCATAGTCTTCCTCTTCTCATTGGGCGGAGATGTTGCGAACTAGGAGAAAGGATTGCCTCATGGTTCAATTCAGACATGGGCTGACTGTAAGAATGCCTTCCTTACTGCTTTCTTTTCGCCATCTAGGACAGCGAAATTCATGAGCGATATTGCTACATTCGATCAGAAGGGAATGAAATCATTTGCTGAAGCTTGGACTCATTTCAAGAAGTACACCTTACAGTGCCCTCATCATGGTTTCACTCCTCAAAGCCTCCTAGAAACCTTCCATAGAGGACTCCACATGGATTATCAGTCAATGCTGCACACTGCTAGCCAAGGTAGCTTTTTTAACTTAACATATGATGATGGGTTGATCTTGATAGAGAAGATGGTGCAGAGTGATGCAACCCATTCTGGGGATTATGATCGATCTCTCCCCAAGAACGACAGTTCTGGTGATTCGAGTACAAAGCTGACCTGAAAGCTCTGATAGAGAAACTTGACAAAGTTTTGCAAACGCAGAAGAGATCAGTGAATGTGGTTGGTCAAGCTGAGTTTTATTCTGAGGAATTTCTGCAAGAAAAGGTAAACAATGTGAGTAACCAGGGGTACCAAAAGCAGTACAACTACACCCCTAACCCTAACCTATCCTACAGAAGCACGAACGTTGCTAACCCCCAGGATTAGGTGTACCCGACATAAAAGATCTTTCAGCTTCAACAAAACTACCAGAACCGAGGTAATTTTCAGAACCAAAGTGGTCAGAAACCACAATATGCTCCACGCCCACCAGGCTTTCAACCAACACCTGCTGCACCTACTAATGAAGATCACACCATTCCTATGCTGAGACATTTGCTAGATGGTCATAACAAGTATGCAATCGAGTTTAACATCTTCAAGAGAGAGATTAACTCAAAGGTTGACAACATGTACAACGGGGTGAATGGCAAGATCGACTCAATGTCAACACATATGAGGACTCTGGACACTCAAATAGCTCATGTTGCCCAGTTATCTAGGCGCCCACCTGGTCAACTTCCAGGTAAATCTGAGGTCCCTGCTCATGATTCTGTAAATGTTGTCACCACCGTAGTTCTCATCGAGGACAATGAGAAGCTAAGTGGGGTGGGGGGTGGTTGAAAGTTCCTGAAAGGACAAAGGAAGCTGAAGAGAACCGCTGAGTAGTACAGTATGTTGATACTTACATGCTTAAACTTCCCTTTCCGGGTCGTTTATATGAGGTGTGAAATGAGAAGTTCGTAAAGGATCTGAAAGCTTTAAGGGAACATATGCTAGAAATTGAGAAGATCTTAGTTGATTAGAAAGTTCAGCAATCGACGAAGGACGCTCCACTGAAGAAGCTAGAGGTTGTCGAGCAGCACAAAAGAGAATTTCTACCAGAGGATTCAACTCATCTCAGGCCAAAAACCGATCTACCTAAAAAAGCATATCCAGGGAGTTTTTTGATCCATTGCTCTTTAAACGACTTTTAATTCGATGAATGCCTGCTTGATTTATGAGCTTGTGTGAAGGTGATGCCATTATCTGGTACTAAAAACTTGGCTTTGCATGTTTTGTTTGTAGCAGGATGGCAGTTCTCTTGGCAGACAACTCACTCAGGAAGCCTGGAGGGACGCTCATGGATCTTCCAGTAAAGCTCAGAGGAGTAGACGTACTCACATGCTTTGTGGTACTTAAGAGAGAGAGAGAGAGAACAAGAGCCAGCTAATTTGTGGTAGACCATTCATGGCATCTACAAAAGCTGAGATCAACTTGAAGAGAGCTAAAGTCACACTAGACTTGGGAGCTTATGGTATTCAGGAGTATGATCAAGACTCTTGTCAAGGAAAGACAAGAAGAAGGCATTCTAGGTTTCATCAAGCTGACCAACAACTCATGCAGTATGATTTCTTGGGTTTTGAGATCAAGGATCCTCCTATATGGGATCTTACTAAGCTGGTCGGACCTGAAGCACATGCAGTTGACATGTTACATGACGTGAAAGTCAAGGTATCTGAGACTGTCATTTCTACTGACTTCTTCATTTTCCCTGAACCTTTAAAGTTAGGAAATGGATGGATCATTTTAGGGAGACCATTCCTCAAGGATGCCAAGACAAGCATCTACTTGGATACTGGAGAGATGATTCTTCACAAGGTTGTGAACTATGGAACCTCTCAACCTCATCCAACGCATGGACACGGTCTTGGAGTGCATAGGCCTGAAAAGGAACTTATAGGAGCTAAAGAGCAGAGGAACAATCATTTCGTGACCCAAGATCCGATTGAAGATTTGGCGTGTTCAGTCCGAGAAAACAAGAGGAAGCTAGAACACCAGATTGAGGGGACAAATCAGATCCATGGGACTTTGCTTGGTAGAATCTGGGATCTAGAGAATGAAAAGAATGCAAAAAGGTTGAGCATCAACACAAGATGGATAAGCTCGTGAAACGAATTCGTGTATTGGAGTAAAACACGCTGGAAAGGAACTCCAAGCTAGACTGAGAGCAGTCAACAAAGTCTAGCTCAGTGACTATAAACAAACTCACTTGGGAGGAAGTCCCATGCTATCCTTTGTAAATATCCTTTGTTTTTTTATTTATTTTGCTTTTGCTTTTTATTGACTTGGATGCTTGAGTTTTTGTCTTGGGAGTTTGATTGTATTGCAGGTTATATTCAGATATTAGGGTCATGCAGTGGCCAGTTCACTGATACTAATGTAAGTGCGAAGCAAGGATCAAACAAGGATTGGAGACTTAGCTGTATTGAGAAGAGCAGTGAGTCCAGAGAAACATGAACAGTCACTACACCGGTCATGCTGGTGACCGGTATCAAATAACAGGGAGAACGAAGTGATTACATCGACACGTCACACTGGTGACTGGTCAAAAACGGCAGGAAGAACAAGAGACAATTATCGGTCACTCCACCGGTCACACCTAGTGGCAGGTCCTGAACAACAAAAGTTCCTGGAAAAGTATCCCGATCACTCCCCCGGTCTACTGTGACCGGTACCCCTCCGACGCTCAAAACTCCCCGATCACATCAGTCACACCCACTGGTCAACATGACCGATACCTGGTACCACTACCACCTTTTGTCAAATGTGTTTTTATTTGCTTATTTTCAGTTCACTCCTTTAGATTTGGACACACAAAGATTGTGTTGTTTAAGTTTGGGGGAGGAGCCACCTTTCACATGACTATGTTTTCTATTTAGTTTTTATCGAGTCTCATATAATTATGCTTAACAAAATCAATTTTTTTTTTAAATTCAGAAAAACCAAAAATAATTTCATGGTTTTATTCGGGTTTAACATATAGGTTGCATTGCATTTTCAGCTTAGGATTGAGTCTCATTTAGTTGCAGTGCATGTTTTCAAGAAAGAACCTATGCACCTTAACTCCCTGTTATCGATTTTGGCTTAGTAGTCTCGAAAAGTCTTGAAGTTTATAGCTTTAGATCTTAATGTTTAAAAAGCTAAGTCATTGGTTTGTGATGCCTACTAGCCTAGATTAGTTTCGATTATAATATGAGTATAATACTGAACTTTAATTCGCATGATCTTGATTGCACTAGTGTTTCATGGTATTTTCTATATTCAAACACGAAAATGAACATTTTAACCTAAACACATTTAGCTCAATTCTGTCATTCTCATTTTTAGGATGATTCCCTCTAACCCCTCTGTACCCTTAGCCTAAACACTTGTGTGAGCTCTCTTTGTTTGATTTAGTGATTGCAATTTTTCAAAAACCTGAAAGTATAGAGAGCGACAATAGAGAACATCTATGTGGGTAGCTTAGGATGTTGGGAATGGAATGAAAAGAAAAATAAAAGCTTGGGTAGCTCTAGGACTTGATCTCAATCTGGTTGTGGATTTCCTAAGTTTGGAATTATGAGATTGATATGAAAAGCTTGAAAAGAGAAAGAAAAGAATGGGTAGAGAACAAAAGGAAAAAGAATCACAAAGAGGAATAAAAAGATGAAAAGAGATAGGATGAAAGAAGCAAAAAGCTTACAAGACTCTAGAATAGAAAAGAAAAGTTAGCTTCAAAAAGAGTAAGGCTAAAGAAAAGAAAAGAAACATAAAAAAGAATGAAAATGAAAAGATAAGAGCCTTGAAGCTAGATAAAAAGAAAGAGTCTAGTTTTAAGAAAAATGGTGAAGAAAAATGTTCTAAGGAATATGATTGAATACATGAAAGAGTCTAAGTTTTGGGGGGGGGGGGATATAGATGTTCAATACTGGATGCACTGCTCTTTGTCTTTCATGATTTTGCTGTATTCCTTTACTCCGTGAGAGAAACCAAATTACAATCAACCTTCATGCCTTGTGTGAAACCTTCTCTTCTGCATTGGAGTTCCCATTAGTCCGAACTGATTCAAACCATTGTGTGCCTTGATCATGTTTCATTCTTGCTAATTTAATGTAGGAAAGCATGATAGGTTTAGATAGGTGGATCACCTTTGCTCAGTAATACTAGCGAATGGTGATATTGCTTGAATGATAAGACGAGTAGTTATGCTAAGTAAAAAACGCTCTCATCGATGACTTTTGGTTGCTACATTCTTGTTTTTCAAACCTCGACCCTTTGCTTAGATTTGTGATTGATGTGTAGTAATTTTATGGGTTTTGAACTCGATTTTCATTTGTCTTTTAATTAGTATAGGATGCATTCAGAGTCCTTTAGGTTGTATTTTGCATTGCATATGACATTTCAGGTGCAAAGTTGGAGTTACACAAAGATTGGACCAAAAGGGAATAAAAAGAAGCAAAACAGGACAATGTCTTGGAATCGGAGAAGTCACACCGGTCAGCTAAGACCAGTGCAGCTGACCGGTGCACCAAACGTGAACATGCAGATGAAATAGATCGGTCACCACAGACCGATGCTTTACACATGCCAAATCGACAAGAACTCTATGAGTGACTTACCAGAGAATGGTCAACAAGATATTCGCGGAGCAAATCAGCAAGACCATGGAAGTATACATCGATGACATACTCGTCAAGTCACTAAAATCGGCGGACCATGTCGGTCACCTCCTCGAATCCTTTAAAGTGCTCAACCACTACAACTTGAAACTCAACCTGACAAAATGCACGTTCGTAGTAACGTCTGAAGAATTCTTGAGATACGTGGTCACTCAGCGATGAAACGAGGCGAATCCGAAGCATATCGTATTTGTGACCACGCTACCTTCGCCTAGAAATATGAAAGAAGTGCAACGATTACCCACGATGATCGCCGCCCTCAACCGATTAATATCTAGGTCAACAAACAACAAGAAGTTCGAGTTGACCGAGCAGTGTGAGGAAGGATTCCAGCAGCTCAAAGCTTACCTCTCGACTCCTCCAATATTGGCGAAGCCCAAGTAAGGCAAAATGTTTTACCTCTTCATATCCATGACGAACACGGATGTCAGTGCAGTACTTTTCGAGGAAGATATAGGGGGAGAAATGACCCATCTACTATATCATCAAGAGTTTGAGTGAAACATATACTCGCTATCAAACATTGGAAAAAGTCGCCCTTGCCGTGGTAATCTCTGCCCGAAAGCTGCAACCGTATTTCCAAATCACTCGATCACTATACTTACCAACCAACCCTTCTGAACGATCCTGCGCAGCCCGAGGCAATAAGGATGGTTGTCCAAATGGTCGGTCAAACTGAGCGAGCTTTACATCAAGTACAAGACGAGAGCCAACACGAAGGCTAAGGTGCTCACATATTTCATCATAGAAATCCCGCCTAGCGACGAGAAGACTTAGGACTACAAAGAAAGATGCACCATCCAGTCAAACGAATCATCATCCAAAAGGGTCAGGTATCAAGATAAGATTAACTTCGCCGACTAGCGAGAATCTCGAGCAACTGTTCAGGCTAGGATTCCCAACGTCTAGCAACGAGGCTGAGTACAAAGCACTCATCACCGTACTACGTGTGGCGAAGGAAATCGAAGCAATTAACATTATGGTGCATTGCAATCCCAACTTGTTGCCAACCAATTTAGCGGGGACTACGAAGAAAAACAAGATAATGGATGCATACCTCAAAATGGTACGACAATTATCTTATGGTTTCAACGAATTCAGCCTCCCCAAAATCCCTCAAAGTGAGAACGCTCAAGCAGACACCCTTGCAGCCCTCCCTTCGACATCATATCCTAACCTTTAGAGAATCATCCCAGTGGGTACTATCGAGCTCCCAAAGGGAATTTACATCATTGTCTACGAAGAAGAGTATGACGACCCGATGGCCACGGACGACCCCGTCCTCGCATGGACGAAGAATTGGAGGCAAGAGATCATCGACTATATCTGGGAGGGTAAAGTCCCCAAAGATAAGTGGAAAGCAAGGAGACTCAAAGTTTGAAGTGCACACTTAATATTGTTTCACAACGAACTCTTTCGACGGAACACGTCATGGATCCTCTTGAGATGCATCAACAATGAAGAGATAGACTGAGTGCTAGGAGAGACCCATAACGGAGCATGAGGCAATCATTCTGGTGGTCGAGTATTTGCACTTATAGTGAAGAGACACATACATTATTTGTCGACCCTGCTAAAAGACTGCGAGAGCTACACAGTCTGTTGCGAGATTTTCCAGCGACACGCGCTGATTATCACTCTGCCAACCGCATTGTTGGCCACAGTAACTCCGCCATACCCCTTCATGCTTTTGACCATGGACATTGTGGGACTGTTGTCCAAACAAAAGAGGTTCATGCTCATCATGACCAACTACTTCACCAAGTGGGTGGACGCAGAAGCTTACGCTGAATCCAGGGCTCTAGCGTCTAAAGCTTCGTTTAGAAGAATATTATTTACAGACATAAACTACCAGACGAGATTAATGCGAACAACGGATCACAGTTCATTTCGACAAGGTTTGTGAACTTCTGCGCGGAGTGGAAGATTCGAACCTAACAAATCCATCCCACGCTATCCATAACGAAATGGCAAGGCTGAGGCAACAACTAAACGATCCTCAATTGATTGAAAGGCACATAGACGAAAAAAGGGAAGATGGGTAGACGAGCTCGACTGCGTACTTTGGTCGCATCGAACCACTCCGAGAAAAAGTACCGGCAAAACATCGTTTTCCTTGGTACGCAAAGTAGGGGAGATGGCACCAGCAAAGGTCAACGTCTGAGCGTCTGAGGAACAATGATGACTGCTAATGAGGAACTCAACGACAAGATGTTCAGCGAGAACCTAGAAGAAATCGAGGAACAACGCCATCAAGCGCTCTTGCGACTACAAAACTATCAACATCCACAATGAGATACTACAATTAGAGATTCAAAGGACGTTTCTTTGAAGAAGGAGACCTAGTTCCCCGGAAAGTGTACAAAAACACTGCTGAGGCAAACACAAGCAAGCTAGGAATAAATTGGGAAGGACAATATTCGGTCACTAAAGTCAACAGACTAGGCGTCTACGAGCTTGCTTTGACATATCTCAAACAAGTTCCTCGAGCATGGAACGTGGCGAACCTATGCAACTACTAGTGTTAAGAAGACTGCATCGATTGATAAAGATATTTTTTTGACTCAATATCAATCGAATGTACTATAGTTGGGTTGCCAAACAAATTCATGGGTAATCCACGTACTAGGACTATAAAGAGTTCATCTAATCTATGAAATTAAGGATTTTGTTTGTCACTAACAATCTTATTAAATATAAATGAGACCAAAACACAAAGCCAACGAAAGTCAAATAGAAAGTCAACAAAAACAGAAAAGTCAACGAAAACGATCAAACTAGAATCAAAGATATGAAATGGCGATAAGACTAAGCAATTGGACCAGGCAGTTGATTTGGGTGATTAAGTTCATGCTTGCAACATTCAATTCAATAAAAAAAATGTTAATCTTCGGTCAAATAATTCCAAAAATAGATCAATCCACTCTCATAGTAGAAGTTTGTATCCCAATCATGCAATTGATACAATCTCTTGACATATTACACAATCAAGATGCACAAAGTTTTACTCCATGCAACCATTAAACATTTCTAACACAATCTCTTGGCTAACAACACTTAACAACATAAAAGACTGATACGTGCTTGCTTGCGAAGAGGACCGACTTGAG
>OVAU01000928.1:0-17017 GCA_900406315.1 Biscutella laevigata subsp. laevigata
AAAAATTTATAATTATATATTTTTTTATAAAATCCCGCACAGAGTGCGGGTAAAAAATCTAGTTAATTAGTATAAGATAGTATGTCTGAAAAAGTTAGACTAAGATATATTCAAATTATAAAGAATAATAATCAGACTGAAAATGGGCTATCAGTAGGCCCAATATTAACATACATTTATCATAATCCATTTGAGATAATACCAAAGCTATTTTCTTTTCAAAATGGGCTTGTACTTCAAAGCAGATCATAGCAAATATAAACCATTCAAATCGACAGCGTTCAATTTGCGTCGTCCCAATCAACGGTTTAGATTTTAGAAGAGCATGAAGTGTACTCTAAACTCGCAATCATGTGATCGTTTTCGCTTAATTTAATACGTTAGTCCTTTATAATCCAGTCATCAACGGTGAAATCCAATCGTCCATTATTAGAGATCTAGCGGCTGATAAAGAAACATTGTTCTACACGAAATATCTCTCTTTTTTTTTTTTTTTTTTTGACGGGATATAGTTGTGGGTCCCGCTGTAATTGTCATTACGTGTGACAGTCATGTTAATTTAGCATATCCCTCCTCACAGTCATCTTTCTTCGATAAATGTAACAATCTCTTCTCGTTTTCTTCTTCAATCAAACCTCATTTCTCTGAGAATCTGTGGCTTAGCTTTGGTGAGCTCTCTTATGAAGTCCTTTCTTAATTTCTTTATAGTTCTTTTACTTCTCTTCTAAATTTCTGGTCCTCTATACGAATTTTTCTATTTGATATTTTGTTTTATGAGCTGTTAGGTGAGGAGTTGCTACCGATTTCCATGGATTTTCGATGTGAATCTGATTAGTACTCATTTTTTGTATGATCTAATTCGTAGATTCAGATTTATTTCTCCGTGGTCGTATCCTGTTCGTGGTTACTAATTTTGGTTTCACTAGTCGTCGTGAATTCCATCGGTATGAATTTGTTTGAGGCTTTTGGGTTAGTTTTATTATGTAGTTTGATTGAAGATTTATTGACTGATCGATTTCTTACGATCTCCAGTTTCTTATGAATCGTTGTGTTGCATATGAGTCTTAATGGAATTGGGATTGTTTCCTTTTTGACTCCTGTCAGAATAAATTTCTGTGTAGCGTAAAACAAATTTTGTTTTGTTAATTTTAAGGTTTTGCAAGTAAAGTTCTTAATCATTTGCCAAGAGAGTTTTTAATTAATTTATTTCTTCCACGTTAGTGCTTGAGGGAGACCAAGTAAAATAATTAGTATAAGTTAATGCGTGTTAGTTGTTACCTTGTCCATCGTTTTCTCTTTGAGGATGACCAAGCAAAAGAGTATCTTTTAATCTATTTTGTTGTCACTTGGACCTTGTACAGTTTTATGTCGCCTTATTCTAACGCTCTTTGTTTTATGTTTTTGATTCTTGGGGTCATTGAACAGGTGAAATGGGAATCCATTCTGGAACGATTGCTGTGTCACTCATTGTGACGTTCCTGCTGTGTTTTTCTGCCTATTCTGAGCATAATGACGGTACCTTCAGAGTTAGCCTGAAAAAACTCAAGTTGAATCCCAAAAACCATGTTGCAGCGCTTGATTCTGGGCGAAAAAATCCCCTGAAAGCGTACAGTGTTGGAGATTCTGGAGATGCTGACATTGTTACACTGAAGAATTACTTAGATGCTCAGTATTACGGTGAGATCGCTATTGGTACTCCACCGCAGAAGTTCACTGTGATTTTTGACACTGGGAGCTCTAACCTCTGGGTGCCATCATCAAAATGCTATTTCTCAGTAAGAACATTTAGTATATAATAGTTTTGATTAGTCTGTAATTCCTAGCTGTGTCCGAGATACTTTTGAGAAGAATTCTAATGTGTTCTCTCTGTTGTGTAGATTGCGTGTTTCTTGCATCCCAAATACAAGGCCTCGCGTTCAAGCACATATGAGAAGAATGGTTTGTTCTCTGTTTAACACTTGCTCCCTGTAGTTATACCCTCTTTATTAGCTTTTTGTGTTTTGAAACTGTGGCATGTATTTGCTTAGCAGTTCGCTTTTCCAGTCAGAAGATGCCTCAAAGTTCACTGGCAATTTAATTTAGCCTCTAGCATTCATTTTAATCTGCAGAGAATCTGCCACTTTCGTCAAATAATTCAATATCACTACTGATGTGAGCTGTGAAGTTATAACTAATTTGTCTTTGATGCAGGAAAATCTGCCGCAATTCAATACGGCACTGGGGCAATTGCTGGGTATTTCAGCAATGATGCCGTTACTGTTGGCGATTTAGTTGTCAAGAGTCAGGTAAACTATGTATCCTATCCTTCTCAACACTCTTACCTCGTATTTGTGCAACATGATTTACCTCCATTGCTCATCTCATCAGGAGTTTATTGAGGCAACCAAGGAGCCTGGTCTAACATTTGTGGTAGCTAAATTTGATGGTATTCTTGGTCTTGGTTTCCAAGAGATCTCTGTTGGAAACGCCACTCCAGTTTGGTATGCCTGCTCTTCATCTCTCCTTTGGGTTGGGTGTACTGCACTTGTATAGATTTAATCTCATTCAAAGATGTCTTGTTTTCTTAACAGGTACAACATGCTCAAGCAAGGCCTTATCAAGGAGCCGGTGTTTTCATTTTGGCTTAACCGTAACGCAGAGGATGAAGAAGGAGGTGAACTTGTCTTTGGAGGTCTCGATCCAAATCATTTCAAAGGGAAGCATACATACGTCCCTGTGACCCAAAAGGGTTACTGGCAGGTTTGTTATACATCACTTTCTTGTCTTGGTTTCTCATGAATGTTTCTCTATGTAGTCTAATTCAAGCTGTTTTCCTTTTATAATAGTTCGACATGGGTGATGTTTTCATTGGCGGTGCACCCACTGGTACGTGTGTCATTAGTATGATTTGTTTTTATAATTTGTATAGCTGTTTCGAACAAATTCAAAAGGTTTTACTAATTATGTTTGCTGGCAACAACTAATTCTAATGTTTGAGTTATTGTTTCACAGGATTCTGTGAAAGTGGCTGCTCTGCGATTGCAGATTCCGGAACATCTTTGCTTGCGGGTCCAACGGTACGCTATAACCGAGGGGACTTGAGCTTGTTGAATTATGGTTTGATAAAAGTAGTAGTTTTGTAATACTTATATTTTTTGTTTATCTGTCTAGACTGTAATCACCATGATAAACCATGCTATTGGAGCTGCTGGAATTGTTAGCCAGCAATGCAAGACTGTTGTAGATCAGTACGGACAGACCATTTTGGATTTACTTTTGTCTCAGGTAAGTCTTGCTTAATATTGAACTAGATCATAAAATCTGTGGGTCAACTCATTCTTTGTGTACGCAACTCTCTTGCTATGCAAATGATGTTGACGTTCGTTTCATTCCCCTTGCGCATTGCAGACCCAACCACATAAAATCTGCTCCCAGATTGGTCTGTGCACTTTCGATGGTCACCGTGGTGTCAGGTAATTTCCTATGGTTTTGTTCATAATATATAAAATATAATCTTTAGACGTTGCAATTAGTACCAAGATTTTCTTCACCTGGGTTACGTTTCTTCGTGATCTGCTGTTTATTCACTGTAATTCTTCTTTCATCGTTTAGCATGGGCATTGAGTCGGTGGTGGACAAGGAAAACGAGAAATTGTCTAATGGTGTTGGAGACGCTGCGTGTACTGCATGTGAGATGGCAGTTGTGTGGATACAGAGCCAGTTGAGGCAGAACATGACTCAAGAGCGCATACTGAACTACATCAACGAGGTAAAACAAGTGTCTATTATAACAAGCACTTGAACAGAGTGGAACCATTCATTGTCCTTATCCTGTTGTTTGTTTCGTTTACAGCTATGTGAGCGCCTTCCCAGCCCAATGGGTGAGTCTGCAGTTGACTGTGCACAACTCTCAACAATGCCCCCTGTTTCATTCACTATTGGAGGCAAAGTCTTTGATCTTGCTCCAGAGGAGGTATGATTAAGAACAGGATTTTTATACTTTTATCTCCATTTACTAATCTCTTGGTGCTGGTATTGTGTGAGCAGTATGTTCTGAAGGTTGGTGAGGGCCCTGTGGCTCAGTGCATCAGTGGCTTTATTGCACTCGACGTTGCCCCACCTCGTGGACCTCTCTGGTAAACCCGTGGCTCTACGCTGCAGAACAGTTACTTCTCTTTCTTTTATTTTGTTTCTAATCCAACGCATGGTGGTAAAATGTAACAGGATCTTGGGAGATGTGTTCATGGGCAAATACCACACCGTGTTTGACTTTGGAAATGAACAGGTCGGATTTGCAGAAGCCGTGTAAACATGGTTGGTATCGGTTTTTAGTGTGAACAATCTGTGTCTCAAGTGTTCTTTGTACGTTTTCTGGAGGAGTTTGTCTCGTAGTAGAAATGGTGGAGCAGCTACTATTTTATCTTTCTAATAGTTTCTTAACGTTAAAAAAGGCCTTTTGTAGTTTTGAAGGCATTGGCTTTGTAAATACCACTTGTGCTAAGTAAGAACTCGAAGGTCCAAACTTTCAATAAAAGTGTATGCGTGTGGGTGCCACGTTTGAGTATTGTGCTTTGTGAGTAATCGAATGATACCTCGACCAATCTGTTAACTCTCTTTTACCACAAAAAATTTACACGTTTTTATATATATATATATATATACCAAACACAAACAAGTCTCTCAACTTCATCAATAGGAGAATAACCAGTCTGAAATGAATCTTTGATGTGCTGTTGGTCGGTTATTTCGGCTAACCAATTTCTCTTTGTTTTAAAATTTTGTACCGTAATCAATTGAAAATGAAATTGGTTCTCCGGTTGTTTCGGATTATTAAAATTCTACCGAATTTCCGGTTTAATTAGATAATTTTTTTATCAGTTCGGTAATTGGGTAATTTTAGGTTATTCGATTCTTTTATTTTCGGATCATTTAGGTAATTTGGTTTATTTCCAAAATTTAAGTTTCATACCGATAGAAGATTGCTCCCGATTTTGATTGTTAACTATAATCGAACCGAAAACCAAAAATTTCGGTTTAGGTTTATAATTGCAGGGCTAGCATAGCATGTGCCTTCATGGGAAATCTGCAGTGAGAAACTGAAAAGAGACGCATCTCGCAGCGACTGTACATGTATTTCGGAAGGAATTTAATAAATCTTGTTGCAAAATGGACCAGTTACAAGGAGCTAGAGTTTCCCTAGGTTCAATTGATCATTTATACAATTGCTAAAATCAAAAGCAAAACCTATCTTTGTTTTGTATTCTTTCCACATCACCTTCCATGTTAACAACATGCCATAACCAAACCCCCCAAGCTCCAGATAACCAAAGAAGCAAAAAATGTTGGAGCAGGTTCTCAAGTGTTCTTTTTGATGCTTGAACGCGAAACTTTTGAATCCATACTTTGCAATTGCTCTCGAAGATCTTGGTTTTCCTCAAGCAACCGGTTAAACTCAATAAGGAACCCTTCAGACTGTTTTTGTAAGGCAACTACACTTGTTTTCTCAGTATGAATTTCTTTAGACCTTACTGCAACCTCAGAGACTATCTGCTCTTGCTTTTTTTGAAGAGACATTATTTCTTCTTTCAAATGTTTGACTTCATCTAAAACTCTGGCTTTTCCACCTTCCAATCCTGCTCCATCCTTCTTTATAACTTCCATGGTTTTTCTTCTTATGTGTAGCTCTCTCATGTAATGATGCAGCCTGTCTATCATTAGTCCAAGGAAAAGAAAACCACCTGAAAGAATACACAACTTAAGTTTACTTTTTACGAAAGAAGTAAAGAAAAATTCCAAAGGTACCAAAGGAATCGATCAAACTGAAAATTGAAAAGCCGATTTTAATTCGCAAAATCTTCAATATCGATTCCACAGAGCTAATATGATTGTAGAAGGTTGAATCAAAGGAGGAAAAAGAACAAAACAATCACATTAGCAACCTAGGTTTACCAGAGCTCAGAAGACATAGTTCCAAGGTTTGGAACTGAAACAACAAAAGCTAATTTCAAATCACAAAATCTTATGAGACTCCACAGCCAATTTGATTAAATCAAAACTCAAGAGCTAAACCATCAGTCTAGCAACTCGAAATACAACTATCAATCTATGTTAGATACTAGAAAGATCAAACACAGTGATCACAGATATTCAAGAAATAAGAACACAGCTACACTCCACAGAATACATAGCTCCAAGGTTTGAAACTGAAACTACAAAAGCTAATTTCAAATCACAAAATCTTATGAGACTCTCCACAGCCAATTTGACTAAATTAGAGAGTGAAAAACGGTGATAAATCGAAACTCAAGAGCTAAACCATCACTCTAGCAACTCCAAATACAACTATCAATCTATGTTAGACACGAGAAAGATCAAACACAGTGATGACAAATATTCAAGAAATAAGAACGCAGATACACTCCACAGAATATATGGATATCTCCAATTGTCTACTAGAAACAGTCAGTGAAAAAGTGGCAAAAGCTGACAGAGAAGAAAGCGAAATCGAATCCAAGAAGAGAAGCGAAGAGTTTACCCATGAGAGTCGATTCAAGGAGATGCTTGGCCATAATAACCTCATCAGTCGGGTTCACTGAACCGTCCTCGATCCAACGCTTCTGGATGTTCATCATACTGTACACGCTCGCCACCAGAACCACAATAACCGTCGCAGAAACCGTCTGAATCACCACAGGTCCACGGCCACGCTTCGCACGATCCAGGCTCATGATCAATAGCTTCCTAATCGGCGTCTTAAAAGAAAGCGCCATTACCACCGCAACCTCAGAAAGTACAACCGCGAACAATAAGTGCAGCATCTTCTTTTGTTCAGACGCGAGAATGTGATCGTCTAGGGATTTCAAAATTTCTCCAAGAAATCAAATTCAACAGCGATCGAGAAAAAATTCTCGTCGGAAAATACGAAGAAGGAAAGTTAAATTAAGCCGTCAAAGTTGTCGTCTACATTTTCTTTTAAAGATCCGCAGATTTATTCATTTAATCCCTGCTGAAGGTTGACATTCTTTTAGCTTAATTTTTATGAAATTGTCATCGTAACCCAACCATTTTCCTTTTACTAGTCAAACCTAAAAGTGTCACGATGAAGAGACCCAACGAAACATTAACCAATTCACCTTAAACGTCCAAAGCAACTCGTTAGTGGTCTCGGATGGTCCTTAAGGGATAACAGAGGGAGGTATAGTGTAGGTCAAATGACATGCAGAAAAAATCTATCGATCCTTCATACCAAAATCGATGGTCTACTTTGGGCGATGAAATGCCTAATTAGGGAAAACTTTCAAACTATTTCATTTGCGACAGATTATGTTGATTTGATTAAAATGATAGAAGAACCGAAGGATTAGCCAACCCTTTAGAGCGAAACTCGCACTTATTTCTTTGTGGAAGAAAGCGTTTACTTATGTTAATTTTTGTTTGATACCTTGTAACCGAAATGTCTGTATTGATGGGGTGGCACAAACACGAGGATTACTTTTTTCCCATATAGATCAAAACGTTTTGGACAGAGAGGATCCTAAGATTTCTACTCGACCTGTTCGACCTAGATTAATAAATGGGGTTGGGTGACCAAAAAAAATTGAACCATAGTGAAAGTGTCACATGAGCTGCTATGCACTATTGACAAACACATGATAAAGTTTTGTAGTCAAAAAAAAATCTGCATAAAATTTTGATATAATAATGTCTCGTAAAATTTGCATACTACAAAAGTACAAAATGTGTCAAAGTTTCTCTTCGAAAGAAGATATTTTTTTGGGTGCCGGAATCTGGAGATATGTGCCGGCGGTAGGTATATGCCCGGAGAAGTCCGATAAATTACGAAAATAGCCTGAGATTCCTGCTTTCTTACCATAACTTGGTCTTGACCCAGAAAAGTAGGAAAACAACTCCAAACACGATTGCAACTGGTGCCCATTTCCGGATCAAAGCCTAGTTTTACCAATTTGAATGTTACACAACCATATGCAAATGAGGGCATCTCATAAGGAATATAGGATAAAACTCACTTGACGGTTCAAATCTTTAGCCTTATCAGCATATATACGAGATTCAGATGTTAACCGGCTCGACATCTCGCTCACCTCTGCATTAAAAGACAAGAAGAGGAAATGGTACATGATGAACATATTGTTGCTCTGTTGATTATAACAAATACACACAAAGACTAATTCTGTGTCTCCTTGTTAGCTTAGTATATTGATTATAAGATAAGGAATGGATGAGACTTACGGTCCAGCTTTTCACCAACACCTAAGACTTCCTGCACATTCCGCGTCATTATTTGATGAACCTCATAGAGTTCATCATTCAACTTGGCTATATTTCGTTGTGTGCGAGTGTCTTGATACAGTTTCTTGGTTTTTTGTATGAAGGTATCTGCAAAGGGAAAAAAATAGTGAAAACTCAAAGAGGGCTATGTTTACTGAATGAACAAACAAGAGAACCTACAGTACACATACCAAATTTAATAAAGGCATAAGGTCGAGCAGCTGTTTCAATGTTAGGCCCATTGACACGTTCGAATTCATTCTTGAGATCTTCCAGGTATTGGAAAGCGAGTTTCTTTGGGTATGAGCGGTCACACATTGTCAAATAGCAAACACGTCCTTCTATGACGTAACTTAAGTTTTCTGGTCAAGGAAGCATAGATATTTTGGTTCTTTCTTCGTGATTCGAGATGAAAACTTACCAATATGACAAACGGTGTATGAATGATCACATATGTGGAAAACTAGTCAGAGTAGAAAACAACATCTCCAACTAATGCAAGATGGAAACGTGTCACAAACCCGAAACTGGTTCAAATACGAGGCTATCAAAGCCTGAATCTGATAACAGGAGCGTCAACTTCCTGCAATATTAATGACAATAGAGTTCTAAGGAAGAAAATTACCTACCAAATTTTGGACATGGGAGACTAAATACAGATGCAGCTCTCAATCAAACATCAATATCAGATCTATCAATCAATACATTTTTGCAAGCAGAATGTGATACTAAGAAATGACTGAAGAACAGATGAAAAGGATACTGGAAAATATAGGGGCCAGTTTCAACGGACATTCTTGAAGCTTCATTTTGACCTCTAGAAAGATTCTTAAACAGAGCCTTGACCTGTTGCTTATACATGTCAGAATCTGGTAAGTCACGCCCATCATCAAGCCCCTCCGCTAGAGGCAACCCATCAGTAACACGAGCTATCAATGTCATTTTCACCATCTTTTCTTTATTCCTTGTCCAATCGAAAATTTTACTGCAATATATCATAAATTTCCAAACAAAAATATGAATACTGCAACTCAACAAAATCACAACCCAATTCATTATCATCAAAACTCCAGATGCAAGGCAAGCAATCCCTAAGGAATAATAGTCAAAGAAAATGAAAAAATCTTGATTTTAAGCAAATTTCTATTAAACAGAGCTATCTTTACTTGCAATTCAGAGATGAATATGTGCAGGTTTTCTGAGAAAATGAACAATTCTAACTTAAGGTATCCGCAAATTTGATGATATCTCACATTTTGGCAATTCAGAATCAAGATATCAACCATTCATCATATAACCAGTTTCAAACAAATGGATGATGTTTCAGTGAAAGCAAATCCAACAAATTTCCGCATCTTCCACAATCGTAATCTGTGCTTGAAAAACTATACATCAACAACGGTGAGAAAAATCAAATCCGAAAGCAAAGCAAAGATCCAATCAATAAAACCATAGAGATTTGAAACGATAAAATGAAAACAAAAAACTCAGTAACATCTCCAGAAGTCCCAAAGTTTCGATCCCAAATGGAGCAACCATCATAAAAATCACAGAATTAAACAAAATACAAGTAAAACGGAAAAATACACATGAACATGGATGTAGACATACCTGATACGAGGATTTCGAATGGTTTTTCTGGATTCAAAGATCTGAGAACCAGGAGTTAGACGATGATCGAAGGAAAGAGAAGTAATTTTCTTAATAAAAGGGTTTAACAAGGGGGTAAATTATTAATATTAATTATTTTATATTTTATTGTTCGAAATATTACTTTTCGATCAACGTTCTGCGATCACCAGGCCTCACGTGATTGGGCTCGTGACACGTTTTGGTGACGCGTTTTGCTGACGTGTCGCGTTTAAATTGGCCTCACAAACGCTAATTTTGCGTTAATCGACGCTCCTAACGCATAAACGTTTTAGTGTTTTCGCTTGTTATCCGTTTGTAGGGTCCACAATATCCCCCATTAGTTACGAAAATATTAAAACTGAACCCGGGGAAATTCGACCACCTTCCTTTGATTGAACCGGCCGGTTAAACCATCGTTTCATTATACAAATAATTTTTGAAATATTCCTTTTTCTTTCACTGAATCAAAGAAAACTAAACTAAACTCAGACTTGCAAAGAACTAACCATAAAAGCTAGCTGAGTTTGGGTTTAATGAGTTCAATGCCTCCCATGAAAGGCCGAAGAGGCTCAGGGATCACCACAGATCCATCTTCTTGCTGGTAATTCTCAAGCAAACACACCATCATCCTTGGGACTGCACAAGCTGTTGCATTTAGAGTGTGCACAAACTTAGTAGGTGGAAGATTCGTATTGCCTTTCTTAGGACCTGTCTGAACTTGTTCAGATGGGCGGTAACGGATTCCTAGTCTCCGACTTTGGTAATCCGTGCAGTTCGATGCGCTTGATATCTAGCTCAAGAGTTAAAAACAGCAAACTCAGAAAAGGAACTAAGATTCGGTTCTAAAGATCAAATTAGAATAAGAGTTTGTTAATTCACCTCTCCAAATCTCCTTAAACCAGGCATCCACGCTTCAATGTCAAACTTTCTATAAGCTGGAGCACCTAAATCCGCTGTGGCCATATCCAATGTTCTGCAAAGACAATGTCAAATTTCTGTGCAGGACATCGAGTTTGAATTTTAGTTTCTTACTTGAAATGTAGTCCTAAAGAAGTGAACAAATCTTCTTCGATCTGAATGAGTTCTTCGTGGAAGGAATCACTATCTTCAGGTCGGCAAATAACAAACATTTCTGCTTTGCTGAATTGATGAACTCGGTAAAGACCTCTGCTCAAAATCGAGAATGTATGGATTTTTAATAAGACCAAGAAGAGTCGAAGACAAAGATGGGCTAAACTCTTTCTTCTAACTTACTTTGTAGCGGCTCCAGCTGCACCTGCTTCAGTACGGAAGCAATGAGAGATCGCTATATATTTCAAAGGCAATACTGATTCATTGAGAATAGAATCCATGTGGATCCCTCCTACGGGAATTTCAGCGGTACCAATGAGACATTGGTCAGTTCCATCTATAGAATAAACCTATCCAGGCGAATAGAAACAAGATTGGCAACAAACAAACAAAAGATTGACTTATCAGAGAGACCAAACACATAAGTATTGCAAAAACCTGAGTATTATCTCCACGAGGTTGGAAACCGCACTTCTCAACAATAGAAGATCTCACAATTTCAGGGGTCGTTAGGGGCGTAAAACCCTTCTTCATGACTTGTGACAATGTCCAATTAAGGAGGGCCATCTCCAATAAAACTGCCTCATTCTTCAAATAGAAAAACTTTGAACCACTTACCTGTATGCGTGTAAAAAGAAGAAGTTGCTTCAAAACTCACATTCTAATGCTTTATAGAAAGGATGTGATCATTCACCTATTCAGTCTAAATACACTTGCACATATGGGGAAAAAAATCAGCTGTTCCAATGAAGGATAAATGGATATTAATGAGATATGAACCCATCAGCTAAAGAAGACGCTTTGATAGCTTCAAAAGATGTGCTTTGATAGCTTCAAAAGAAAGTGTATACCTCTGCAGCAGAGTCAAAATCAATGAGATCTAGATCCTTCCCAAGCTGAAGATGATCTTTGATTGGAAAACTAAACTCAACTAGGCTGCCAACCTACACAGAAAATTATGAAACTTTTTCAGAAAGGTCTTTCACAGAAAACTGGCATAGTCAAACCAAACAGCTCAGGGAATTATGACCAAACTAACTACCTCTTTTCTTACTACCGATGAATCCTCTCCTCCAACAGGAACATCAGGATGCGTCATATTTGGTATAGACTGCGCTACATATTGCAACTCATCTTTAAGCTTCACGAAGTCTTCTTCCATAGTGACAAGACTCTCCTTAAGATTTTTACCTAATTGCAAAAAGCTCTGTTATCTTTACTACAGAACAATGATTGATATACAAAATGGAATCGTCTTTCACCTTCTTCTACGAGTCTCTCACGTTCTGATGGTTCCAGCTTCCCTTTCATCTTCTTTGCAACATTGTTTCTTTCCTCACGAAGCCGCTCAACTTCCTGCTATCTGCAACCGTTGATTAGCTGAACCGGGAGGAAAAAAGATGTAATTCAATCGCTCGAATCTATCTCAAATCCTGAAACAATGAGTTCTTATTCAAAGTAGCTGATTTCACATTTTTCCAGTTACTAAGAATCCCAAATACAAATTGAGCAAGGGAGAAAAAGTGGATTAGAGTGACTAGATAACCTTCTGGAGATTGACCATATTCTCATAGAGCTCGAGCACTGCGTCCAAATTAGCATTCGAATTTCTGTTGTTGATATTGCTTTCGACCGCTTCCTTATTATCCCTTATCCATTTGAAATCAATGGCCGCCTTCCACTGAGGCCTCGCAACTAAAACTCGCAACCGAAACGAATCAGACACATCCGAACAACAGCGACGACACTTTCGATGATGTAAGGTAGCGAAACAAGATTACCATAGGAATCCGAGGTGTGCGTGACCGGAATATCTTGCACGGTGGCGGAAGCGGAGAATGCTCTGACCAGGAGAGACTTTCGCGATTGAACAGGGCGGGAAAGAGTATTGGGAATTGGGTTGAGGAAGAGACGAGAAGTAAGGGTAGAGAAGGTTAGAGGAACCGCGGCGGATCTCAATGTCTGTAAATTCATCGCCGGAGATTCTCGGCTGAGAAAGAAGAGACAACGACGACGACTGATTAGTTTATACAGATTACTTTGTACTAAAACGTTGTCGTTTTACACTCAACATAAAGTTCGCAGAGCCAATGATTTCAATACTGTGTTACTTATAAAACAAGTTTCATTCTTCACACGATCAGGTTCCTTCGTTGATCATCCAAGAACTTGTATACGTTTAATTATGTGAACACGTTCATAGTTTGGTCTGAGATGTGGTATACTTTTTATTTCAATCACAGTGAAATAGGCGAAGCCCTCGTCGCAAGAAATAGTACATTTTAAGGCCGAATTAGAAGAAAAGAGAAACAGAAGTCACTGAACAAAAGAAAGAGACGAGTCATAGACGTAGAAGACACACACATACATAAAGACTATGATGGCTTGTAGTATTTGGTGGGTACGAAAGGCATCTTGGTGATGTTTCCTTCGTAAGGTTTCCCACGGACCAAGATCTTGACTTTAGTCCCATTCTTGTGCAGACCCGACTTTACATACCCCATGGCTATGTTCTTCTTCAGGTTGGGGCTAAACCCGCCACTTGTGATCTCTCCAATCTTGTTCCCACTCTCATCATGGACCTCACTATGCGACCTTGCAGGTGGTCCTGCAGAGAAAAAACCAACCCTTCTGATCGTAGGCCCATCTTGAAGCTGCTTGAGGATCACATCAGCACCAAGAAACCCGCCCTCGGCTCTTCTTCGTTTCCCTATAGCCCATGTGAGCCCCGCTTCAACAGGGGAAACATGCTGCTCCATGTCATTTCCATATAGACATAACCCAGCTTCTAGCCTGAGACTGTCTCTTGCTCCTAGACCTGTAAGTCTTACCTTACCCTCTGATTTCTCCAAGATTGCTTTAGCTAGATCCACTGCGTGCTCAGATGGAACTGAAATCTCAAACCCATCTTCCCCAGTATACCTGAAAACCAAAAAAGGACACATTCAGAACTCTTCCTCTAGAGCTATTGTCAAGAAGGTAATGGTCTGACTACAGTGAAGCATGAGAGTGTACCCAGTCCTGGTTAGGAAACATGTGGAACCATTAATGTCCAGAATCTTGAAATGCCCAAAGTAAAGCTTGCTCAAGTCTTCTTTAGTTAGGTGTTGAAGCACCGGAGCAGCCAAAGGACCCTACATCTCAAGGTTCAAAACCGCCTTGTTTACTATAACTGCAAGTATGTACAGAAATAACAGAACAACAAAAATTGGTTCAAATTAGTAAGCCAAACCTGAAGGGCAAGAAGAGATCTCTCATCATGGATATGCCACGAGACATCACCTCCTTTGGATTTGAAAGCTTTCATGTGTTCTTCTATGTGAGCCAAATCTTTATCCCTACAACCAGCATTCACCACCAAATAGATATGTTCGTCTGTCACTTTGGTAATCACAGAGTCATCAATCGCACCTCCTTTCTCGTTAGTGAACACAGTTAAGCTCCCAGTTCCAGGAGTCAAACCGGCTACATCAGCAACCACAAGTGTCTCCAGAAAAGGAACACAATCTTTGCCCTTAAGACTCAAACCACACATATGTGCCACATCAAACAAACTCCCATTAACCCTGCAGTTAACCGTTGAGTCCATGATCGAATCTTTGTACTGAATTGGCATACTCCAACCAGCAAAAGGAACCATCTTTCCGCCATTTTCGACATGGAAGTCATAAAGAGCGGTTTTCTTCAGGTCAGATTCAGATGAGAAGTAACGGCATGACACAACCTTCTTATCAGTTTGAGCAAGACGACGGGTAATAGATTGCCCTAGCTGCCATAAACTCCCACCTCTCATCTTCTCGTCAAGCTGTATAACAATCTGATCCAAATAGATCCGACTTTGTAGTGTTATTAGTATCAATGGCAAAGGGACTTTATGTATTTCTAGGGATTAAAAAGTTTTAAAATTGAAATAAAAATAGTGACTTTAAGGATTAAAGATTATAAAAAGAAAGGGTTGGTGGTGGAGGAGGAATCATCATCAGCAAGACGAAGAAAAGGCCAAAGCAACCACATCCCTATTGAGTGGTAAGTATTGATCTCTCTTTATCTTCTTCTTTTTTAGTTTTGTAGATCAAAATAAAAATACATTTTCCAAGTACAGTACAGAACTAAACAATAACGACCTACAACGAACACCTAAGCGAACTACAGAGACGAGGAAGTAGGAACTGAGGATGAAGGCTGAAGATAGACTAGATGATGTCGTTTATTGAGAGATTTGAACGTCTAAGGCTAGAAAAGACTTCTTCTACTTGGTCATGTGAGCGGATCCAACTAACTAATCAGTAGACGAAACAAAAGACTCCGGAAATTTTGGATTGCTAATCCAGATTTGACCAAAAACTTTTCAAGGCATGATAGGCCGCCTTACTTGGCCGACACGAGAATAACCTCTTCCCCAAATCGAAACAACATCAATCTTTGAAAGCTAAGCCCACTTGAGGAAATAATCTAAACCCCGAGAATCGACGAGAAACATATGAAAAACCATAAAGTTTTGTTCTTGCATCTTTTATTTGACCAATCCTCTATAGGCCTATGTTAAATGAAATGCTTTTTTTTTCTTTCATGTCGAAAGGATGGACATTTGGGTATCTATTCAGATTCGGGTTCGAATTTTAAATCTATGCTTAAAAGATCCATTCGAGTAATTTTAATTTTTGGTATGATGCCCCAAATTTATTGAAACTAATTACTAACCGGTTTCTAAATGGTATTGAAACCTTCTGAGCATATGGTATTGAAATAAAGATCACTAAACTAATTCTATCATATGCTTAGAAGATTTCATTTATGGTATTGAAACAAATTCTACAATTTTTCTTTCATGTTGAAAGGATGGACATTTGTTTCTACCAATTACTAACCATTTTCTAACCATTAGAATCGAGGAATGAGACAATTTTGGTGTCAAGTCCAGAAAGAGGTCCATCTTCTCTAGTGATCTTTCCTCCTAGTTTTTGGTTGACTATCTTCACTATTGTTGTACCCATCATTGGTGCATATTGCGACCTCGTTATTACATTTAACCATCCCCAAATAAATGAATACAAACCGGTTAAAACACAAACATGTCAAATCCTTACATGTGCATATTGTAGTTATAGATCAGCTCTAAAACTATTGACTCATATTCTTCAGCATTTTCCAGCATGCTTATAGTGTATTGTTTACATCCAACAAAATAACTCAAGAAAAACTCGGCAAGTCATGAGCATAGAAAATGTCAATTATTTGTCTACATTGCATCATTATTAATTCATCTTATATTCAGATCTTTCAGTTTTTTGGGATGTTAATTCTTCAAAAATAATTATTTTAATTTCTTGTCTTTCGTTTTTAAACGGTTTATTTCTACTATCAAACAATTTATTTCTATCTGCAAATGGTTTTTCTTCACCTTTGAATGAATTCTCTGTAAGACATTATACTCTGGTTCGTTTGTTTAGTTAATATTATAGTTGGAAAAAAAAAAACCCATAATACCAATTTCACAGAAAAATTTGGCCCAATATATTATCAGTGAAAAAGCGAATCCCATGTCTTTTAAATGAAACTTAGCCCATTATAACTTTCAAATTCCCAGAGAAAGCTTTCCCCTTTTTACGAGGTATTGTCTTAATGGATCTCTTTGCTGTCCGAACAATTTAAGGTTTGTCGGGTTGCTGTTTTTTTATTCCATTTGAATTTTACTTTTTAGCATAAAGAATACACTGTTTGCATAAAAAAAACATAAAGAATAATACATAATTGGTTATACAAAATGTTTGTAAGCGATCAAATTAATATCTCTCTAAACTAATATTTTTTTTGTAATTTCATCATTTTTTAATTTATAGAATTTTTACTATATATAAAAAATAGAGGTACTGTAGTAAGAATTGTTGCAAGATTTTGAAAAAAACAAATATTTTAAAAGGGATATTGTTTGTGTACAAACAGTTCATATATAGCAGTATAGCACAATTTTTGGAGAAAACAAAAATCTAGTGAAGAATCTAGCTGGTGTCATAAAAGTCATGCCACTTGTGTGTAATAATATCTT
>OVAU01000929.1:0-17009 GCA_900406315.1 Biscutella laevigata subsp. laevigata
GGGACGAAGGCAAAAGGGAGCAGCCAGAGGAGTTGCACTAGTGCACTCACCGGTGCACTTGGCCGGTGCAATGCCACGGGTTTCAGCATGAGAGTAGCACTGGCCAGGCGCAGGGACACACCCCCGACCGGTGCACACTTACAACGGTCTAGGCACACCCGTGCACAGACCGGTGCACTTGTTACGGAAACAATAAATACCAAGTCTTATTTTCTTTTTTGAATTAAATTTTGGCTAACTATTTAACGGAGCCAAAAACTAAAACCCTAGTAAGCTTGATATTATATTTTATTTTAGTTTTAAGTTTTAAGTATAGTTTTCCTTCATAACTCATTGTCTAAAACTCTTGGTGATTTTCTATTGCATCTTTCATACTTTCATATTCCTTTGATTGCTTGTTTATTTCCTCTTCCTTTATCAATTTCTACTCTCAATCATGTCTAAAAACTCATCAAGTGTTCTAGATATGGGTTGTGAGTAGTCTTCTTTAGTTTGTGGATTAGGGTTATGAATAGGCTAAATGGTTTGCTAGAAATGGTTTAGGGTTAAATAGAAACATCATCTTCAATCTATTCATGTTTTTAATGCTAGGATAAGAGTAGCTAACCTAGTCTAGATCATAGGAGAATTATCGCCCAATAGGTGTTCGATAAAATGCCTGAACAAGTGAATATGTTGTTAGGTTATTCTTTCCAACAGTTTGTTTAAGATATTGACTGATTGTTGTATGGGATTGTGTTTAATGCTTTCTGAACTTGGCATTGTGGGGTGGCATGTTTATGAAAGGGATCTTTGTCACGAGAGTGAACTAGTCTGAAATTGAAATTCTTAGACATAGGATGAACCACTTGAGTGAAATAAACCTATTAGCATGAAATTGATTGATAGTTCCGAATTCCTTAATCCATGAGCTATCTTTTATATATTTGAATCTTCTAATCGATACTGTGTGCTAGGATTGTTTAGTGACAAAACAACTCCTAAAACATGCTTAGACTTAGCTTAACACTACAAGGAACTAGTGTGTTATCTCCTCCTGAGTTGGTTCGACAACTTACTCACCTTATACTTCATTGATAAAGACAAAGACTTAATGCTATGATAAGATGCAATGCAAACTAGATGATAAACCCGAATGAAAACAAATCNGACAAAGACTTAATGCTATGCTAAGATGCAATGCAAACTAGATGATAAACCCGAATGAAAACAAATCTTTTTGGTTTTTCTGAAATTTTTCGATTTTTTTTGGGTTTTTTTGTAACAACATAGGTATTAACAATGCAGCTTAGAAAAACAAAACCGAAAACGACATTAGACCAAAGGTGGTTCCTCCCCAAAAACTTAAATCACACAGTCTCTGTGGGATCCAAATTTTGAGAAAACCCGAAAATAAAAAGAATAAAATGTGCTTATGTACAAAGGTGGTGGAGAAGTACCTACATATAGCGGGCGTTTGGATCAAAATCCTCATCGGAGTTGAAGTCTGGGTATAAACGTCTCTTGTTGCATATCAAGCAGAACATGACCGGTATGGTTGACTGGTATGATGACCGGTGTAAGCTCCAAGATTTTTTCTATAAGAGCTATATCGGGGTGTACTGACTGGTACTAGTGACTGGTGCAGTCACACCAGATTCCCGAATCAGCTTTCCTTCATGCAACTTCATTCTCGTTTGATCCTTGCTGAACACCAACATTTGTATCGGTGGAATTGGCCATAAATAGGCCTGGATATCTGTAATTCCTGCAAGAATCAAACTCCCAGACAAGCATTCACAACAAACTCAAGTCCAAATCAAACCAGAGACGGTAAAAGTTTTTAGGAAAGAAAACAACTATATACAAATGATNATCAAACTCCCAGACAAGCATTCACAACAAACTCAAGTCCAAATCAAACCAGAGATGGTAAAAGTTTTTAGGAAAGAAAACAACTATATACAAATGATAACATGAGACTTCCTCCCAAGTGAGCTTGTCTTGAAGATCCTCAATCGTCTTGAGGTTTGAAACATGTTAGGCTTTAAGGTTCTCCATCGTTTGCATTATTGCTCTCTTGAACTTAATCCACTCCTTCGATAGACTAGACTTACCATTGCTAGTCTTATCCTCAACCTCGTCTCCAAGGGTATGCTCAGCGGTGATGGCTTTCTTCCTCACTTCCATGGTGGAACAATTCTTAACACAGCCACTATCCGAATGCATTGTGAGGGTTCCTTTGTCGTCTGGCTCTTCTTTCGGATTACTCTCATGTAGAGTCTTATCAACATGATCAGATGATGTATGCCTGGATAGCAAGGACACTTGGCAAGGGTAACTTTCAATCTTTTCAAATATATGAGAATCTCTTTCTCTCTTTGGAAATTCATNATCTTATCAACATGATCAGATGATGTATGCCTGGATAGCAAGGACACTTGGCAAGGGTAACTTTCAATCCTTTCAAATATATGAGAATCTCTTTCTCTCTTTGGAAATTCATCTTAAGGGTGTGTAATATCCCTTAGGTTTCGGTGTGTCATATCCGAAAGAATCTCAACCTTTTCTCTCAACCATCTTTCTTGTTTCAAACTCTCGGATCCAAGTGTTAGGTGACTATCAGCAACCTTTGGCAACATCGGCAAACATTCCTCGATAACACTCAATCCGTGACAACCTCAACACATTCCATCAACCTAATCTCAAGTTACTCAAGATCTGCTCCAATTGTTCTTCATAATATTCATAAAGACCGAGGTTCGCAAAAGATCATAGCATTTGGAGACGTTTAGATCCGAGGAACTCTCCGAGTTTTCTCATGCACGACTGCATGACGTAGCCACGGCCGTACATGGTGGTCCCACTTCAGATCCTTCGACAGTTTCACCTTCAAACCTCGATCTCTCTCGACTACGTCTCGTCATTTTCCCTGAAACCTCATCGTGCAAAGTTTCAGCTTCATCAGACTTGATTAGGCCGTGAAAGTAGAAACCACTTTTGGTTGTACGGCCGGCGAGGCCGTACCCGGCTGTGTCAAACGGCCACATTTCCACTCCCACAGCCTAACCTCTCTTTTCTCCATATCTTACTCGACTACTTTTCTTGTTTTACTCTGTTATGACCTCTACTAAGTTTCAGTTTGATTGCTCGCAGGTTTTTGGTAGAAGACGTCACTGGCCACATCTTCCTCGGCCGGCTTAAAGGCGCCTTGATTGGTCAAGCGTTCGATCTAGTAGCTGAGAATACGTCATCAGCTTTTATCATCTCTACCTTGTGTTCGGTCAATTCCCCTCTAAGACTAGTCTTACCATTGATAGTCCTTTTTTTACCTTGGTTTCAGCTTGCTCGTCTTTAGCTAACTCCTTCAAGTGATCATCGAGTGGATCATCTACAATCTCTGCACAAAAAACCTGGCTAGTTAAGGCGGCCTTCTTTCCTATCAAAGTTGTACAATACTTTCGGACTCGGTCTTTCCCTAAATGTAGGCTAGCAATGCCTTTCTTGACAGCAACGATCGTTCCAACAGTTGCCAAAATTGGTCTTCCCAAGACGACTGAGTTGATAGGCTCTCCCTTCATTTCCAACACCACAAAGTTGGTTGGAATTTTGTCCTTCCAAATCCTTACTGTGAAATCCTTCAACATTCCTACTGGCTTTCGGACAGATCCATCAGCTAGTCTCCGAGATATCCTGCAAGGTTCAAAGGAAATAAAACTGATATTATTAGCAATATGCAGTGGCATGATGCTGACACTTGCACCTAAATCACATAAGCAGTTATTATAATGAATGGATCCTAAGGTACAAGGGAGAGTGAAACTCCCTGGGTCTTCAAATTTGTCCAGATCATTGTCAGCTTGAGTGACTGCCTTGTGTCGACTTGGAAATGGGAGTTTAGGCACATCGGGAGGCGGTTTATAGGTTCGTTTGTTTGGATGAGCATCCTTTTCGCTAGCAGCTTTCCCTTTCCTTTGGCCCTCATTACTCGAAATGCTCACCCCTATCCAGTTTCTCATCGTCCGCGATGAGAACTTATGTACGGACGGAGCTGGCATACACCATGGTAATGGGTTCCTCCTTGCTTCGGAGGTTACCCGTGAGTATCTTGGAAATGTGTTCTAGTTGGGTCACTTTGCTGTTGATAACGGTTAATTAAGTGGTGAGGTTGGCCACTTGGTTGTCCACGTCGTCCTTGTGTGACCATAGTTCGGTCATTTGATTGTCGAGAACATTCACATGGGAGGTTATGCGTTCGAGATTGGTGTTGGTGTCTTGTTGGAACTCGTGGATGTCTTGCCGGAACGTATTGAATGCGAGTTTATTTTCAGTTTGTCCTTCCAAGAATATCTTCAGCATGCGGTTAGTTTCATATACTTGGATAAGCGAGTGAGGGTCAGCGATATGAGGCATAGTTGGAGAGTAGCCTTGATGGTTTGGCATGGCATAGGTGTTGGGGTTGTGAAACCTCTGTTGATGACGCGGAGCAGCCTCGTTCATTATACCTCAAGTGTACATGTAGAGTCAAAACAAAGAAAAAGAAGTATTAGTAAACAGAATTAAAAACCTAGTCCATAGTAAACTCAAAGAAAGAACGGTAATCAAAAATCCCGATAATGGCAAGGGCGTCAATTTGATAACACGCCTTTTCACTATCCCACTATGGGCTAATGGGGAGCTAGTTACGTTGTGTCAAATGTAGTCCAGTGATAAGATGATATCGAACTATAATTGGGGGTTGATTACTCACTAATTTTATACAGAGAATAGCTAAGTCTAGGTGAAATATAGATGATGTTTTTCACTAAACAACTCTAATTAAAAGCATAAACAATTGCAAGCAATAAGAAAAGTCAACTCAAGATCACAAAAAGTCAACGAAAAACGATTTAACCAAATTATAGAAGAGAACTAAGCAAATGGGTAAAGGTAGTCGACTCAGGTGATCAACTCAGATTGATATCACTCAATTATATCATTCAAATGCTAATCCTTAATTAGTCTAAGAGCTATCTAAATTAGGTTAATCCAATCCCTTGGTAAGAACCCTTTATCAATCATGCAAATGAACAATCCTTTGACTAATCACATGATCAACAAGCATTAAACTCTAGTTCATGCAACTACTAAAAAACCCTAGCATAATCCCTTGGTTAGGCCTCATTTAGTACTCAATTGATTCATTTAGACATTTCATCAAACACATTCCGGGAAATGAATTGTCTAATCTAGATTTGATTAGCTAAGTCAAACCCAACATTAAACACATCAATCAAGTGAAGATATTAACAATCTGACCACTGGGGTGCTCCAGTCTTTTTCTGTGGGTGATCACCGGTCATCGTGACCGGTATACTTCGGCCTGTGCAACCCTCCAGGATTTGCCTTGTGTCCTTAAGCTCCAAAAATGATCCAAAACCCTTCATGTATCCGATTTTCGTCCAATGCTCTGCTCCACACCTGAAATGTGACTATGCAATGCAAATGCGACCTAAACAACTCTAAATGCAACCTAAACTAATGCAAAAAAAAACGAGAATGAACTCTAAAACCGACTAAAATCACAACACATCAAGAAACCCAATCAAGGATTTAGACCAATGGTCTCAAGCCTATTGACAAGAATCCATAAAAACTAGAGTAAATTCAGGTGCCCAAAGCAAACAAATGAAAACCCTACTGATGTCAATCAGCTTTCACCTTATACAGCTAAATTTGCAAGTGCACATACAATCACTATAGTACTTAGAGTTCAAATCCATAGAGACTAAAGTGCTTACATGAAGATATAGGTAAGATAGAACAATGGCTAAGAAGATAGTGAAAGATGGTGTGTTTTTTAACTAGCAGCTGTGAAAGTGAAGAATGCAGTAAACAATAGGCAATTGAGGTAAATTATCAGATAAGCGGGCAATCAAACCTAGGGAATTCTAAATGTGATTTTCGAGAACTACTTGTATTTCTAGTCGAGACAAGAACCTCAAATGTATTGAACCTATATTGATCTCTGAAAATAGACTAACCCAACACGTGGGGGTTAACCTACGCCTAGATAAACTCTTCAAACACCTAGCGTGTGTGACAAAACGCTAGACTAATAGTTATCTCTAAGCAAAACCTACTCCTATTCCCTAACTTAATCTCTAAAATAGACTAACCTAGCACGTTAGGGTTAGCCTACGCCTAGAATAACTCGTCAAACATCTAACGCACGTCACTAAACGCTACACTAATAATTGCTAACAACCTAGAATTTCATACTAACTAGACAACAACAGAACCAAGTTAGCTCAAACTCTCTCTATAGTTTATGCACATGAATGAAAACTTAATGACAAAAATGAAACAAAAATACGGGGTTTGAAAAGGAGATTAGGTAAAGGGAAGGTTACCAAACTAAAAGTGAGCTTGGCCACTCAGAGTTAGAAAGAGAGTTAAAGGGAGAACACCCTCTAAGCGTAATATGCTTCTCTTTCCTGACGTAAAACTCTTGATAAGAAAAATTAAAATCAGGTTAGGTTCCAAGTTAATCGAGTTAACGTCAGATCCAACAAAAATCCAACAAGCGTTGGTTTTCTGGGAGGGATTTTGGTCATGTTGTTCTTCAGTATCCCTGCATTAAATGATATTGAGCAATAAATGGTACTAGGCAGTCAACTATTAGAAAAAGGTCAATCATCACAAGAAAGCGTCATAATCCCAAAGATCCATGAGAGTGAGAGCTAAAAATCCTTGGCACAAGTGATATCACTAAAAGCCAAAGTCAGCAGACTTAATGGGGTTGATGGCACACTCCCCTAGACTTACTTCACACTGTCCCAATGTGAGAATAAACCTAAAAGAGCGGTTCACCTACAAAAGTCAAGCAAATAACAGAAAATCAAAAGATTAAAAGGATATTGTGAGTTTCGTGATGATTTATGGAAAGACTGGGCGAGGCAATAATCTTGTGGGTGCTCTCAAATCGTTTGGGACATGTAGATCTTGGTTAAAGCCTGTATCGATCAAAATGTTGGAGAGATGGATCGCTCTTTATATGAATTTTTGAAAATTGCCTATGAAGTGTTATGTTTGTGAACTAAATTGGTGATCGCCATTATGGGGAAGGTTCGAATCACTTGGTAACGACTTTCTAGTTCGATCGAAGTTCTGCAGGTTTGATCGAACTTGGCGTTTTACGCGACTAAGAAAAAATTTCAGTGAATCACCCTAAAACTCATTAAAAACAAAAACTCGTGAGAAGGAAACGAAAAAAATAAAATAAAATAATTCAAGTACAGATGGGTTGCCTCCCATGAGCGTTTGTTAAACGTCGTGAGCTTGATAGAAGGTTGTCAATCAATCGATGGTTGAAGCAGGAAGAGAGATTGCAGCCCTCTCTTTTGTAGGCGGATCTGGTTCACCTTTCCTTGGAGCCTTGGGAGGTTCAAGATATGGCATGAAAGTGTTCATTAGCGTTCACATACCTTCTCCGCCTTTTTCCTTCCACTCGGGAGGGATGATCCCCAATAGCTTGCAGAATGGCTTGACTTTGCTTGTGCTCCATACCCTGTACTCGATGCTCTCTCCATCACATTTGAAAGGGGTTAATTTCACTATTTGGCCCCTTATTATAGCTTCATTAGCCTCTATCTTGACATGACTCTTTTCCTTCTTCTTTCTCCTCCTTTTCTTCTTTGCGGACTCTTGATTAGGTGGGTGAGTGTCTCTATCAATGACCTCTTTGACCTCACTTTCACCAATGCGCTCCGAAGATTTTTTGTTGTCTAGATGATCAACTAGGTGAGTGTCTCCATCCATGACTTCATTGATCTCACCTACCTTAGTCTTGACAGAAAATGTTCCCCTCTTCTTGCTCCTCTTTCCCCTTCTTCTCCTTGCTTTCTTTTCTGGAGATGGATTTTCTTCAACCAGAGCTTCTTTGATACAAGCTCCCTTACGGACGTGAACTAAAGCTTGAAGAGTGTAGGATGGCCGGCCAACCGACGGCGCAACCAAGAAAAGGCTACTCCCAGATGGTTCGAGCCAAGAGGTTGATACTTTGGACCTGAGGTTCTTTTTAGAAGAGAACGTCGTATGCAAAAGTTGGGATGGGACAAACTGAGGAATGGGCATTGTAAATGAGAGAGGACGTTGCACGGATGGGAAAAAGTTGTCGAGTATGGATACGCTGGCCGTACAAAAACTTCTCCTTCGATTTTCACGACCAAACCTTCTCCAAATGAGATGAAACTTGGCAAGATTGCTCCTTGGGTGAAATGGTGAATAAAAATCAAACAGAAATGGCGGAAGAAGCAACGACGGAAGAAGCAACGGCGGAAGAAGCAACGGCGGAAGAAGCAACGGCGGAAGAAGCAACGGCGTACGAGCGGACGGATCTTGGCCGTGTGTACGTACGGTTGTAGCGATACGCCGGATGATGCGATAACGAGCGGATGGACGGATGGCTTGGTGTTCCGGCTGAGACCATAACGTGGAGAACGAAATGGGAAACAAAAGGGATGGATCGAGAGGACCACCAAAGCTATGGAAGAACCTTGGATACACCTTGAAGCCTAAGTTATTACACACTTATGGTTCTTGAGATATGACACACTCAAGAGAGAGCTAACATGAGAAAAAGTCTTGGTTTTGATTAAAATGCTAGCTAAAGAAATGAGTTTCTACAAAATGAGTTAAATACTCATCAAAGGAAGGAAGCCTTAAAACACTTGGGCCAAAACGCATAACTTAAAGGAAAAAGACAAGGATAGAACCAAGACACATTCTAACGGTCATAACCGTTTGAAATGAACCTTGGTGCGGTCTTAGGAGAGGTCTACTGTGCCATGGGTCTCATTAAACCTTTGTGAGTAAATTCATTGGGAAAACCTCACCGAAGGAAGAGTACCCCTAGACCTCCAAGAACCGGCTTAGACACTTGAAGACAAGGTGAGGAAGTTGCATAGTTCCGGCTCTTCCTCAATTTTCAAGTGGTGGTAGTGAACCTCCAACTCTTCCAAGGTCTTCATCAAGGCTCCAGCTAGCCTTCTTGCTTGTGCTCGTGTAATGGGACCGGTTGGAACTTGGAGAGATAATACACGGATGCCTAGCTTAGAGAAGGAGACCGAGCTTAAGGAGGCGTCTCTCGAAGTTCCCATTGGACCAGTCACTCGTGCACAATCTATGAGGTTGTCTACAGCCATCATGAAGGTCCTATAGGAGCTAGAAACTCATCGCCAACACTTGGAGAAGGAGGAAGATCCGATCATGCATCACTTCCTCATAACCTCTCCAAGTAGCTCAGTCGACCAATGAGGTCTTAAGGGGTACTCTTCCTACCAATGGGGTTTGTCCCACTGGGTTTACCCATTGGAGGTTTGATGAGGCCCATTGCACTAGACCTCATCCTAAAATCCGCACTAAGGAAGCATTTTGAAAGCTCATGACCGTTAGAGAAAGCGTCCTTGGTTCCTTATCCTTTAAATCTTGTGTTTTGTCTCTTTTACCCTTTTAGGGTTTTGGTTTATGTTTGTACCTAAAGACTATTTAACCATTTGTAGCCGTTTTTGGCAATATAACTTTCAACTTTTAAAGAAAACGAGAATTCTCTCTCTTTTAGAAGTTCAATGCTAAGGATGTGTCATATTCCTTAGGGTTTTGGTGTGTCATATCCAAAACCAAGTCTCTCTCTCTCTCTCAAAGTTTCTATCTTTCATCATCTTTCTCATTTCTCAAGTCATTGGCTGCGTTTCATCCGATAAGCATCTCCGGCTGGTCGTGGCCACCATTCTATTCCACCAACTGCATCACCCCATTTCCCACATCTCATTCGACTACATCTCATTATTTCTCTCAGAGAATGCTCATGCAAAGTTTCGCCTCATGTGGAGTTGATTAGGCTGTGCCACTCGAAACCACTTTCTGTTGTACGGCCGGCGTTGCCGTACGCGGCTGTACCCTGAGGCCTTTTCCAACTTCGCCGACATTTTCCTCTATTATCTCCAATCTCTTTCGACTATCTTTCTTGTTTTATCCTAACTTAGAGATTTGACAAGTTTTGTGTTTACTGCCCTCAGGTTTTGTCGGAAGATGCATCTTGGCCCCCATTCCACGGCGGTCGAAGGCGTCTTAAGTTGTCAGGTGAGTTCGATCTTCAAGGGAGCGTGTATTAGGTGGTATCAGAGCCACTTGACAAACTCACCTCCGCAAACTAGGGAGTTTCCTTCACCTTAGCGAAATGTTTCTTCTTTTATTTCGTTTTAAGTTATATCTTGAAGAAAACCCAAATTTTTTTTTGCTTTCTTCGTGTTTAGAACTTGATTAGTCTGGATTTGGCTTGTTTAGGTTGTTTCCTTACTCATTGGTTCGAACTTGGAGAAAGGTTTTCAACTTTCTTAAGTTTATTAGGTTTTTTGCTTTTAGATCTCGAGTTCAAACTTTTGCAAATGCGATTTGATTTCTCTTGAGCTGATCATTGGATGACATTTGTCTGTTTGTGCCAGGTGTTAAAGGATAGTACTAAGGAAAAATGCAACCTTTTGCTTTTGGGACCAGATGTTGGCGCGTGTGGAGTATTCTCGGCCAAAAAGCACTTCTGGGACCACTTCCGTACCTTTGTCCTTCACCCACCTCAGCCAATCATTAGCCATGGGTAAAGACAAGAGAGACAGTCATGTCTCCCAAAAGCATCATGGGCAAAAGAGTCATAAAAGCAAAAAGGGAGCAAGACAAAGTTCCCACAGACGCCTCTTGTGGTCCCTAACTTTTGATCCGTGTGTGGCATCTCATTGCCACGTCTCAAGNAAAAAGAGTCATAAAAGCAAAAAGGGAGCAAGACAAAGTTCCCACAGACGCCTCTTGTGGTCCCCAACTTTTGATCCGTGTGTGGCATCTCATTGCCACGTCTCAAGCTTGCCAATCACGACACGTCATCAATATCAAACTCGTGCCTCTCAAGGCACCAACACTAGGCCAGATTCTCCTGTGAATCTCCCCCCAGCCAGGCCTATAGCTCCTCCGGCCGCTCCTCTCGAACAAATGGCCAACCCTCCGGCTAACACTCTTCCTCAAGACATTGCAACCAATTTGATGAGGCTGCTCAATGAGCGTTTCGATGAGCTAAGAAGAGAGCTCATCCCACCTCCTCCAGCACAAGCTGCCCCGGCCCAAGCTCCTCAACAGCTGCCTCAACGGCCTAGACCTAGAGACCCTTATCCGGAAGAAGAAGAGGATTTCTTTCCTCAAAGAGTGAGGCCATGGAGATAACAAAGAGGTCCTCACCCAAGACAGCAATGGGAGTGGGATCAGAATAGAAGACGCTTTGACGCTGAGCATGAAGATCTACCTCCTCAAGATGTTAGGAGAGAACATATGAGACAAGCGTATCCGAGAGAACCTAGGCCAAGACAAGCTTACCCAAGATATCAAGAGGAAGATGACGACCTCTTTGACCATACCAGCCAAGCATCTCAAAGACCTTATCACCGTGAACCAAGGCAAGAGAATATAGAAGGGTTCAAGCTCAAAATTCCACCTTTTTAAGGCAAAAGTGACTCAGATGCTTACTTGGAATGGGAAAAGAAGATGGAACTTCTCTTCGAATGTAGATGGTATTCTGAAATCAACAAAGTCAAGATGGCAGCTACAGAGTTCCATGATTACGGTTGGGCCGACTTGAAAGCTACCATGAGAAAGAGGTTTGTGCCCAACCACCACCACCGTGACCTTCACCTACGTCTTAGGAAGCTCACTCAGGGATATAAATCAGTGGAAGACTACTTCCAAGAGATGGAAATGTTGCTCTTAAGGACTGACCTTAGAGAAGATCGTGAAGCCACAATGGCTCGCTTCTTCGGTGGTCTTAACCGTGAGATTCAAGATCATTTGGAGCTTCAACACTACATGGAATTAGAGGAGATGCTTCGCAAGGTAGTTATGATTGAGTAACAACTCAAGAGGAAAAGAAAGGTTTCTTTCAAGTCCAATTATCAAAGAGAACCCAAGCCGACTTATGCTAAGAAATGGAATCCTCCTAAGAAGCCTTTTACTCCTATTACTAATGAGGGTCCTAAGACCATGTACATTGAAGTATTTAGAGGGGTTTTTAGTATGGGTTCTTAAGTAATTAAGACCCAAAAATAATGTTAAAAAATAAATTGAGTAGAATCGGTTCTGGAATAAGAATTTCCAGAACCTCTCTAGAACCGATGACGTGGCANATAATTAAGACCCAAAAATAATGTTAAAAAAATAAATTGAGTAGAATCGGTTATGGAATAAGAATTTCCAGAACCTCTCTAGAACCGATGACGTGGCACTTTTTAATTGGATGCTGGAAAAAGGATGAGAGAGATGAAGGGTTTCGTGGGTTTCCTCCTCTCTCCTGCGGAGGAGATTTCTCTGATGGCGATGTGTAATACCTCGTCTCCATCACTTGAACCGGAGGAGATTGAATCGGAGATCAACGATTCTTTTGAAGCTCAAGACGATGTGGTAATACCTCGTCTCCATCACTTGATTTTGGGATTTAGTTACTCCAATGGTTATTATCTTTGATTTCTGATAGAGATTTGCAGAAACAGTGTTGATAATTTGCTGATTTGTGACTTTGATTGACCCAATAAAAAGCATAACTGGCCATTTTAGCTTAATTCAATGCATTTCGTTCAGAATTTTTGTGTAAGTTCCATACATTCTTGTCTCTGCCGTTTTCTCTTCGAATGCTCGGCATATTGTTTTCTTTTGCATTGACATCTTGAAAGCTTTCTCATATTATTTTCTCATTGATTTTGCTCTGCAAATAGATTGGAAATGGAAAGAATACACTCGAGTCTTGTGCATCTTTGGCCTATGCACAGTAAATGGAAAGAATTTGTAGAAGGATCTTGTGTATTTGGTTATTGACATAATATAAAGATTACACTCGAGTTTAGGGATCCTAGGATGATGAACATAAGGAAACATGGAGTAAATACAGGTTGTTTTCTTTTCCCTATCACTTTAGGAAGATTTAAAGAGATTTCTATGGTACACAATGAAGTTTCCTGTTAACTTAATTAGGACTTTGTTGAATAAGAAATCATTCTGTTTCTACTTTCCAACAGTCAGCAATAAGAAATGCAATGACTTGTTATAACACGTAGAAGTAACTGACTTTGGTTTTTTCGCCTTTTTCAATGGGATCTTGACATGATAGATATTTGGCTATTATGAATTTAATTGTGTCTGAAACCTGGCTGTGGGTAGAAGTCTGTCTCTAAAGCTTATATCTGCAGTAGAGCTTCGACATGTGATGACAAACCTTGGGGAGAAACTAACTGATGAGGAAGTTGATCAGATGATCCGAGAAGTTGACGTTGATGAAGATGGTCAGATCAACTATGACGAATTCGTTAAAGTCATGATGGCTAAGTGAGATAACCTTATCTTTCTTCAAAGTCTTAACCCTTGAAAAAAGGATTTATGATTTCTTATACTGAATTTTTCATTATGACTTGATTCTGGTTGTTCATTAGGACTTGGATCCCTTTCTCCCTTTTATCTGTTTGGTTAAGAAATTTAGTGTTATGTGAAGTATGGACTCATGCTTTGCTCATCCTTTGAACGATTGACTGATGATAGTTTTATGTTTAAGTTTATAATACTTGATAGTTTAAGTATGTATAGTTTAAGTTTGCTTGATAGTTTTCTATTTAAGTTTGATATGTTTTGTATGTTTGTGTTTAATTAATTTTTTTTTTGAGAACCCCTAATAAGGATCTATCAATGGAGGTAAAAATTTAAGTAAGGTTTCTAATGAATGATAATTTTAAAAATAATATTAAAATATGTTTAAGAACTCTTATTTAAGACTCATTGATGTACATGCTCTAAGGATTTACCTAATGCTTTCAAGGACAAGGGGAAGGGGATTTCCAATCCAACTATAGCTCGTGATGTTAAGTGCTTCAAATGCCAAGGCCGCGGCCAATATGTCAACGAATGCACTAACAAGCGTGTGATGATCCTTCTTGATGATGGGGAATATATATCCAAGGATGAAGAAGCCATTCAAGAAAGAGAAGATGAGAACTCACCTGATGAGTGTGAAGAAGAGGCTGCTCAAGGGGAGCTCTTAGTCACTAGAAGATCATTGAAGCTATTTCCCAAGGATTCGGATGAGGAACAAAGGGATAACTTGTTCCACACTAGATGCCATGTGAACAAGAAAGTTTGCAGCCTTATCATTGATGGAGAAAGCTGCACCAATGTAGCTAGCACTACCATGGTTAAGAAGCTTGGGTTGGAAATGAAGAAACATTTGAGGCCTTATAAGTTGCATTGGCTTAATGTCGAGGGGGAATTGAAGGTGTCTCACCAAAGCCATAGGTAAATATGAGGATGAGGTTCTTTGTGATGTGTTGCCAATGGAGGCTGGTCATATACTCTTGGGAAGACCATGTCAATTTTATAGAAGAGTTGTTCATGACGGTTTCACCAACAAGTACTCCTTCGAGTATAAGGGCAAGAAGATCACTCTTCTCCCCATGACCCCTCAAGAAGTAGCTTAAGATCAACTTCATTTGAGGAAGAAAGATGAGCCTACTGCCTCTAAGGCATCCAACTTCCTTGTCAACCCAAGTGTAGTACCGTCTTATTAATTGTTTTTAAAGAATCNTACCATGGTTAAGAAGCTTGGGTTGGAAATGAAGAAACATTTGAGGCCTTATAAGTTGCATTGGCTTAATGTCGAGGGGGAATTGAAGGTGTCTCACCAAAGCCATAGGTAAATATGAGGATGAGGTTCTTTGTGATGTGTTGCCAATGGAGGCTGGTCATATACTCTTGGGAAGACCATGTCAATTTTATAGAAGAGTTGTTCATGACGGTTTCACCAACAAGTACTCCTTCGAGTATAAGGGCAAGAAGATCACTCTTCTCCCCATGACCCCTCAAGAAGTAGCTTAAGATCAACTTCATTTGAGGAAGAAAGATGAGCCTACTGCCTCTAAGGCATCCAACTTCCTTGTCAACCCAAGTGTAGTACCGTCTTATTAATTGTTTTTAAAGAATCATCTGCATCTATGACTAACCAATCATCGGAGCTTCCGAGTGTTCTTAGTGATCTTTTGCATCAATTTAGAGATGTGTTTCCAGGGGAAGAGACTCATGGCTTGCCACCACAAAGAGGGATTGAGCACCAAATTGATTTTGTCCCCACATCAACTTTTCCAAACCGTCCGGCTTATAGAACCAATCTTTGGAGACCAATGAGCTTCAAAGACAAGTGGAAGACCTCATGAGCAAAGGTTATATCAGGGAGAGCTTGAGTCCTTGTGTTGTGCATGTGCTCTTGGTGCCAAAGAAGGATGGCACCTGGAGGATGTGTGTGGATTGTTGTGTCATCAATAACGTAACGGTTAAGTATCGTCATCTATTTCCTATGCTAGATGACATGCTAGATGAGCTTCATGGTTCTAAGATATTCTCTAAAAGTGATTTATTGATGACACACTTCATTCATTGCCATAAGACTGATGATACGACTTATATAGCTCATTTGTTCTTTAACGAAGTTGTCAAATTCCATGGAATGCCTAGGACTATAGTCTAGGATAGATATACTAAGTTCTTGAGTCATTTTTGGAAAACCTTGTGGAGTAAACTTGAAACTAAGCTTTTGTTTTCCACTACCTGTCACCCACAAATGATGGGAAAACTGTGGTTGTTAATCGCACCATGGCCATGCTTCTTAGGGCTTTGATTAAAAAGAATTTGAAATCTTGGGAAGATTGCTTACCACATGTTGAATTTGCTTATAATTTGGCTAAGCATTCAACAACCAAGTTTTGTCTCTTTGAACTTGTATATGGATACATTCCTTTGACTCTATTGGATTTGATACCTTTGCCTTGAGTGAAAGCATAAGTGTAGGTGGTGTTAAGAAGGCCGAGCAAGTCGAGAAGCTACATGAGCAAGCTAAAGCCAACATAAAAGCTAAGACTGAATACTATAAGAAGCATGCAAACAAAGGACGCAAGGAGCAGTCATTCAATGAAGGAGATTGAGTGTGGATTCATTTTAGGAAGGATCGGTTCCTAGAAGAAAGAATCTGAAAGCTTAAGCCACGGATAGACGGTCCATTTGAGATAACCAAGAAGATCAATGACAATTTATATCAACTTGATCTCCAAGGTAAGTATGTCATTAGTTCAAGCTTCAACATTGCTGACTTGATCTCTATTGATGTAGATCCCACAGATTTGAGGTCAAATCCTTTTGAAGGAGGAGATGATACACGGATTCCTAGCATAGAGAAGGAGACCGAGCTTAAGGAGGCATCTCTCGAAGTTGCCATTGGACCAGTCACTCGTGTACAATCTAGGAGGTTGTCTACAGCCATCATGAAGGTCCTAGAGGAGCTAGAAACTCATTACCAACACTTGGAGAAGGAGGAAGATCCGATCATGCATCACTTCCTCATAACCTCTCCAAGTAGCTAAGCCGGCCAATGAGGTCTTAAGGGGTACTCTTCCTACCAATGGGGTTTGTCCCACTGAGTTTACTCATTGGAGGCTTGATGAGTCCCATTGCACTAGACCTCATCCTAAAAGCCGCACCAAGGAAGCATTTTGAAAGGTCATGACCATTAGAGAAAGCGTCCTTGGTTCCTTATCCTTTAAATCTTGTGTTATTTCTCTGTTACCCTTTTAGGGTTTTGGTTTATGTTTGCACCTAAGACTATTTAATCCCTTTGTAGCCGTTTTTTGCAAGATAACTTTCAACTTTTAAAGAAAACGAGAATTCTCTCTCTTTTAGAAGTTCAATGCTCAGGATGTGTCATATTCCTTAGGGTTTTGGTGTGTCATATCCAAAACCAAGTCTCTATCTCTCTCAAAGTTTCTATCTTTCATCATATTTCTCATTTCTCAAGTCATCTGCCGCATTTTATCCGATAAGCATCTCCGACTGGCCGTGAAGAACCTCAACCAATTCCCACTGATGAGGTTGTGTTTGGTGGTGTGGTGATGTGGTGATGATGATGGATCGTTGGAGTATAGTGGTAAGTG
>OVAU01000930.1:0-17001 GCA_900406315.1 Biscutella laevigata subsp. laevigata
CGCCGGAGACGAGGCCGAGAGACGCCGGCCCTGAAGAGAACACGGATCTATTGTGCTTGCTTCCGGCCGGAGGGTCTGCGGGGGTGGCTCCCACCGTCGACGAAGCTGGGGTCAGATCTGAAGGAGGGGAGAAGAGACGACGCGGTGCACGTGAGACGGACCAGACGCCGGTGAACTGAAGTCTCCGCCGCTCTACACTCTTCGCCGCCAGAGATGCCCAACCTTCACCGGAAATCTCTAGAGAGAAGAGAGAGTTTAAGAGAGAGAGAGAGAGTTCTCTTTTCCATATATATGATATTCAAGAACCGTTATTGACACTTCAACCTGCGATAAAAATATGACACTCTCCTCTTTTAATTTTTGAACGCTAAGTTAGATGATATGAACCTGACGATTGGTCATCAATTCAGATTTAATTGCACACTTAGAGGAAACTTTTATCAACTTTCAGTTGCATCTGATTCTTTGTGATCAAAATGTTCGAGTTGATACTCTCTCTAAAGGGATATGTATGTTACTTTTTCACATGTAAATCATAACATTTCAATTGGAGATAATTTCACGATTGCCTCAATCGATCAATCTTGATTTTGTAATGGGTTTCAAACACACACAAAAAAGTTAGATGATATTTTCTTACTCTTGCTCAGATTGTTACTTTATACTATCTTCTTATCTATTGTACCCTCTATCTACGTGCTAAAAAGCTATAAGCTTAAATCCTTGTGATCTGATTTTTTTTTGTTGTTGAATATAGTTGTACATTAAAAAAATAATAATAATAATAATAAGTTTAAATTAGATTAGTCGACTTAAATTATATATGAAATAAAGTGAATCATTTGAATTTTCTATATATTCAAAAAAAAAACTGCTACAAAATTTTAAAGGGAATTTTAAACTATATACAAATAATATTAAACATTGTAGTACAAATTTATTTGTTTTATAGACGCTTTTTAAAGATATTAATTAGACACTTTTTTGACGTGCGACACTTTTATGTTAAAAAATAGACAAATGTCTTGAATAGTTTGACGTTTTTACCTTAAAAATGAGAGAATGGATTGATCGATCTTTGATAAGGTTCGATCGATCACGGGTTGGTCCCTTTGGATGCTTGTCTCCCATCTCGATAAATAGATTATGTGGTCTTCAAAGTTTGTTGTATTGCCAAGAAAAGTTGGTTGCTAAATGTTTCATCTTCCTAATTTTCGGAATCACTGTTTCGATTCTGTAGCGAAGAGTCATTGTTCTAGTGGAAGTAGTATTTTGAGGTTCCCTCAATAAACTTGTTTTCTCTATGGTGGTGGTTTTTAACATTTTTAGTTGCTTCTTCCGTTTGTTCGTCTTATGTTGAAAATTGCCTACCCGGAGTTGGACATTCTTTAACAGAGTTTGCAAGCGAGTTTGTTGTAATCCATTTCCGTCCTAATCCATTTCCGTCCTTGTATAATATAATTACAAAAGTGAAAAAAAATAAGAAAAAAGAGTGTTTCTTCGCATTCATACAAAGACAAAAAGAACTGACATATTTTGAAACTACAGTTTGTTTGAGTCCTTTACATACTCACCAGATTTATAATTTGCAGTACTTTTGATCCAATGATTAAACCCCAAAATTAACAAAGAGAACTTTGGAATACGGAAAATTAGACCAACCATTCAAGAGCATCAGAAACAAACAAAAAAAACTAAATAATAACACTATTAAACTAATAAAACCAATTTCCAAATCCTTTGAATTTGTGTCTCCTTAAGGAGGACACTAAAGAAGAGAAGGATGAACAAAACTAGAGATAATCATCAATGAACAACAACCTGTTGACCATCGATGAGCATCACTGAGCTGTGATGGTGAACCATGTGCCACCTCCCATTTTGAAACTCGAACACATTGGTTATGAGGAATGGACCACCGTCCACGTTCAAGTACGCTTTAATAGTGACCCACGCCATGTCGGTAAGTATCCGAGTTTGAACCGTGTGGACCTGAAAGTCAAACCCTTGTTCCCAGTTGAAACAAAGTTGCCAGCTCTGCATCACTTCGTTGTACCTGCAAATTGCAAGACGCAAAAATATAAAGATCAAGCACATTGATCTCTCTCGTTTCATATTAAAAACCCCCCAAAAGACGTATTTATCCCATTTAAGGATAGCAACTTCTAAAGGACCAATCTTACAAGCTAACACTGCAAAAACATAGCCAAAACTATAACTGAACATGCTACGTACACATTAGGATGGCATAATAAAAGGCATCAGAAAACAAAAAGATAGAATTAAGGTGCACTCCTTAATCCTCATAAGCAAACGCAATGTAGAGTTGGTACCCGGAGAAGAGTTCGCCTGAGGCATGGATGCACTTCACATAGTCAGAGTTAAGCCATAACCGAGACATCGCTTGAAGAGATCTATCTCTGATGATGCTGAAGAATTCAGTATTCACACTAATGATTGCTCTAGTAGTTGCATAGTATGCTTTCCACCCATTGACTGGGGTTATACCATCTTGTTCCAGCGTAAAATCCTAGTAGAAATGAAAAAAAAAGTAAGAAAAAAGACCAGCAAAAGTGTCCAACTACAATCTAAAGCAAGCATTGACCAAAAGAGCAACGACAGTACCACTTGTTAAAATACTCAAGCATATCTTGACGCAAGCACTCGTCCCTATTCCTAACCATAGGCTAGAAATCAACTCATATACAAGTGACTGAATGCTCCTCTACGCAGCAGAAACATGGTTTCACACTCTTGCATAACAATCAAATTTCACAATAGTCCTGAAAGCAAAGAGAATTTTTTATCGACCCCCTTAAACTCTTTTTTCATCAGAAGAAATGAAAATACTTAACTGCAATAAGCTAAACATCTTAAAATCCGATTCTTAAACCCCAATTTTGTGTACAACACTAAACCTAAAACCAGAGATACTCAAAGAAAATTGCAGAATTTCCAATAGTCAAGCTCAAGCTAAACAAACAAACACAACGATTGCGATTTACAAAAAAAAAAAGAGATAATTAATGAGCGAATAACCAAATCTAGTTACCTTATGATAAAGAGCTTTCCAAGCATTGTCATCATTAGCAGCTTTCCTCATCAACGAATTCGTCATAGACAATCGACAAAGACTTGGATAATCCAAGTAGCTAAGCGCGTGGGTTGTAATTTCCGGAACCAGCTGCTCCATCATAGAAACTCCAGACTTATCATCAGAAACCACCACAGTCCTCTCTCCACCACCAAGCGGCGTGGTATCTGCGTTTCCGTTCACAGTCACATATGCAAGCGACGTCGACGGCATAGGTTTACTATCCAGATTTAAATTCCGAGAGAAGTATTTGATCCGCGAGGAAAGCAAATAACAAGGAAGAAACAATTGAGCTTGATTACTGCGATTATGAAGAACAAGAAAGGTTGGGTATAAGACATGAAAAACTTCGTAAACATTGAATAGAAAAGGAAAACGTACAGAAGAAGCTTGAGAAAAGGTGATGCGGTTAGGGTTTACTGGAGGTTTGGAGACCGATTCATTTCTTCTGCCGAAACCCTAGAATTGAATCGGAAAATGGCAAAAAACGGAGGAAAAGAGATTGCGAAAAGCTTTTATTCGTATCCCCAACTTCTTCAACTGTCCACAGGCCAAAACATTTTACCAAAATGTGTCAATAAAGAAAATAATCTCAAGTGTCAAGGGCATTATAGTCAATGCATAGCAGTACGGTACCTTTAGAGACTTCCATCAAAGATATGAGTTGCAAGAAAATCAAACCAAACCAAAACCGAAATAAATTTATCCCAGTGACATTTTCTAAACATAAAACAACTCGAACCGAACCAAATTCCTCACCCAAACATTTTCTTGTTAGTCACGCTATTGTTTCTTCAACATATCATCATTTCATCGGCGCTTTTAACTTCCAGGTTCATCTTATCACAGTGGACAAAACTGAGAAGGATCTGTTAATGTAATAAACATATCTTCTCATCTTCAAACATCTTTTGTAAGAACCTGTAAGTAAAGATCAGTTTCGGAGCATAAACAAGAATTGCTTTTCTTCGGCAGTGGGAGGAGAGGAGGCAGAATCTCCAAACTCGTGGAGAAGACAAAATAGGGATAAATGTAAAAGTCTATTTACATTGTTTTACCGAAACTACTTTTTGTTCCTTCATCTTCTTATACACGCAATCTGGTTTTCATCACTTAGACTTGTCCTTGTCTTTGTGGTGAGCTCCGGAGGAAGCACTCTCAACGTATTGCTCAGCCAGTTTCTTGATTTTGTCGCCTTCTTTGATCAAGAAATTAGCACTCTTTGCTTTGCTATGATACTTCATCACTTTCTCTGTGGTTTTGGTCACTGCCCATCTATATTGCTCCACGTTTATCACTCCGCTCTTACACAGTGGCCTCACATGTTCTTTTATGTACGCTTCAACCTAACAAAAATAAAACAAAAGAGGATTCAACAAAGGAAATTGGGAATTTTTTTAGAAAATCGATTTTTTTTTTTTTTTGTGTTTACCTTCTTGGTAACTGTGTTANTGCTTCAACCTAACAAAAATAAAACAAAAGAGGATTCAACAAAGGAAATTGGGAATTTTTTTAGAAAATCGATTTTTTTTTTTTTTTTGTGTTTACCTTCTTGGTAACTGTGTTACTTAACCCATCAGGTTTGCTTTTCTCTTCTTTAGAAGGCTTCTCGCTTGGATTACACTTTTGAATCCTTTTGGGAAGTTTTTTCTCTTGAATGGAAGAGTTCTCAAAGTTTGAAGCGATGAATTCTCTGTGCGTGTTGCTCTCGCACTCTGAATCTGGTGCTTTAGCTTGAACACCATTCTCAGCAGATCCTTCAATGAGAGGTTTTTCAACTAGTTTCTCTGTACCAGGCCCGTATAGTTCTTCACATTCAGCTAGAGTAAGGATCTCACCTCCCTCTCCTTCTCCTTCTCCCTCGACTTCAGCTTCAGACTCGGGTACAGGCTCCATGGGAACAAAGCTCTTCCCATCTTCTTCACCATTCGTTTTCCGTTTCTGGTTTTTAGTTGTTTCTTCGTTCTCCAAGACTTCAGGCTGGTTTATAACTTTTTCAGGTTGAACAGTGGAGAAAACTACCTTCACCTTAGACAAACCTTCATTCGGCAGCTGAGTTTCTGAAGCTTTTTTAGCTGTGGTAGCACCGATATAGTCTTCGTCATCCAACTCATACTCAAAATCCCCAAAGATGTCTGTATCTGGAACGAAATCTATGTCAAATACATTATCTGGACCTGCCTCCTTGGCTTTGTCCAAGGCATTTTCTCTTTTATCCGGAGGAACTTCCGCTGAACGGGTTGGGCTGTTTGGTGGTGAATCAGCAAGACCTGCTGTTCTGAGTGCTTGAAGGACAGCTGGATCGTCTGAATCTCTATGACTAATATCTTCTGGTCCGTTGTGAGCTGGTGGTGATGACGAATTTGGTTCTACAGCATTATGGTCCAACGCTTTGCTCTCTGAATGGTACAGTATTTCTTGTGAGCATAGATTCAAGTACACGACTTTGCTACTTGATTTATCGGCGATAGCTTTCTCGATATTTATAGCATCAGCAACCGCTAGTTCTGTAGCTGCGGTTCTTCGAACAGTCAGAAGATTTTCTTTCTTTAAGAGATGTTCTGTCAGGCGATATAATTGTGCCTGCAACAACGTCGATTTCAGTTATGAGCAAAATCAAACACATGCGGGATTATAATAATAAAGGTAGCTACTCCACGATTTTTCAGCACTATAATACTGTTTTTGAAGGCAGTTAATAATAGAACAGCCTTAATTCTCTGAATTTTCATTTCGCAATAAACCATTATAGAAAAACACATGAAACTGATGAAGCCGAAAGACGAGAATGAAAAGTTGTATTGTTCCCCCCAAAAATGATTTTGTTCGTCGAATTGGTCAAAGAAAAAAGCCTTGTATGATCACAATCTTACCAAACATTAGACCAGATCACTCTTAGAAATCCCCAACACACTATGGAATGCGTTCCTAACATCTGCAAGGTAGACCTCTCATACGTCTACATCTCGAAATGTGTACTAATGACTCAGCTTATTCTACCATAAACCTAAGTAAAGATATTAAAAAAGAGTGACCTCTCCTTCAATGTCTGGAGCCCAAGTAACCTACTATTGACCTAGCACTAATCAACACCATAAGAACTGGAAATTTGAGTAAAATTAATCACGTACCTGTCTAACTGCAACAGGAACTTTATTATGGCGACTGGTCGCAAGGCTAGGTCTCATATCAGCTGGAAGTTGAGCCTGATAGCAATCACGGAAACAAACAATCAAAAACCGCAAGCACCAGTTTGGTAAAAGTGACAAAGTAAGAGCCGAGAATTGCACACCAACAATGGATAATTCCCTTTGAGCTCTGGACAGCCTTCTTTGTCTTCGGTTGAGCTACTGCCAGCTAAAGCTTTCTTTCTTGCAAGAACCTGCAATGCCCATTTCCTTTTGTCTTTCTTCAGATCATCTGACTTCTCAAACATGTCCTTCGAGTTACCAGAGTTTATTTTTGATCCTGCGGCTTTTGACATGCCTCCTTTGACTTCATTGGTCTTTGGTAAGGTCTTGTCAGCTTCAGTGGTTTTTGCACTGTTTTGAGAGGCCCCCGTTTCTTTCAATGCCAAAAGAGGTTTGATATCATGATTCCTCGGGAACACAGAGGTATCTGCCAAGTACAATCTGGATAGAATAGGATTTGAAGCCTGTAAGGTTTCAGATGAAGCGTTTGTTTCGGCATCAGCTGGTTTTTCCTTCAAGAGGCTAAGAACAGACCTCAGAGTCTCAATTTTTTCAGGCTTTCTAGTTTTCATGCACCGATGCTTCCAAAACTCCACTTCACAGTCCCGGTGCCATGCACTTTTCCGCTTCCCATTTGAATCTGCATAAATTTTCTTCGTGAGATTCTCTCGGACTTTTCCTTTCTGCAGCATCAACTTCTTTGCCTTCACTGCCAGAGCTGGAATTTTTCTAGGTGCTTCATCAGTTTTAGGTCCTGACACAGCAGCTCTGAAGGCGGCCAAGAGTTTTGGGTCGAATTGGTTTTTTCTGATGTCTTCCATTGATTTGTTACGAACAGCTTCTCTTATTTCTTTCCTTAGTTTCTCAACCATATCCAATGACTCTTTCTTATCTGCCGCTGTCCTCTTAATCTTCTTTACTCTCAAACCAGCAGCATTCTCTCCTTCTGAGGACTTATCAGAAGGATTTTGATGCATGGGGTTCTTTTTACGCCCAAATCCTCTGACAATGCTGAATATATCAACAGTTGTATTGTTTGAAGGGGATCTACTCTCGTGGTGCATGGTAGCTATTTCTTCCATTTCCTCAAGCTTTGGCGTATTGAGAGGTTCTGCAATCTCAGCCTTAGTTTCCAAATTGTCATCATTACCACTGAAAAAGAAACACCACAGCCAAATTTTCATCAAACATTTGACACAAAGCAGAGTAAAGAGGAAATGATGGTATCAAGAAAAGAAAAGATTTCATCTGTGAAACTGACCTGCAATCTGAGCGCTTTCTCTTTAGGCTGATTTCAGTACCAACATCTGAACTGGAAATGGCTGTACTAGAAAGAGCTGGCATGCACATTACAGGACATAAGACCATGTTAAACCATGTAATGTAAATAATGATCCAGTTGCATTAAGCCATAAAAAAAGAAACAGGTGAAAACCGGAAGATAAACATGAGAACAAAGAACAGTATATTTCTTACATATTTTTTCATTTACCGGCAGACAATCCTTCTCTACAGGTCTTGTAACAGAGTCTACAGCTGCAAAAAAGGCTATACTATCACCCAGCGACAATAAGGGACAAACCATTTTGAGAATCGATGTGTCAAGAAGTTACAAGTAAGCCTCTTAAAAACTTATTACTACCAAAAGAACTCTTGTGCAATGAATAAACCTGCTCTATTTTCCATGTGTGCAGCAAACAATGGCTGATATGAATCGGATGGTAATCCAGATAAGATGTCATGTGGTAAGGATTGTGCGGGCTCCAAATTTTCTGGGACCAGCACTGTATTTTCCTTCTTACAACATATTACCAGATGCGAGCTATCAGGATCTCCGTCCATCTTAGCTTGAAAAGATGATGGGGTGTTGTCACTTGGTTTCATAACCAACTTGTCGCCTTTTACTATTGATACGACAAGAGCTGTCTCGCCTTCGTCAGCGACTGTAACTGAAAAATTTCCAGCATAAACAGCCTCAGCTGCGCATCCGCTATTTGTTCTCACAGAGTTATCCGGGGACTTTCTTGTCTCCATTGGTGAGGCATCAGGTTCAAGTAATTTTTCGGAAGAGACACATCTGTGGACAGAGCAAAGGAAGATAAACTACAACAAGACGCTGAAAACCACAGAGAAGGGGAGGATAACATGCACTCAGATTTGTAACGGTGTGTTTTTTTCTGTATAAACGTAGGACTGACGCAGGAAAAAATAAATAATTGAATGAAGACTCTCACATAAGGATATCTTTTCCTAATAGGCTAATACTAAGCAATCATCAATAGTCAATCCGCAATGAAACTTACCTCGGACATACCCAAGTATCCTCTGATGCAACTTCCAGATCAAAACCCACACAAACAGCATGATACCTGTTAGCACGTACATTAAATTAACGATTAGAAGAATAATCTCTATTTTCAAAAACATAAAACCATGTAAGAATGTTCTGAAATTGAACAATCTAGAACTATAGAATGTATGCAAAGACAAGAACATGCATGTATAAGTCTAAAATGACCAGTAATTTTTTTGTTTACACGCCATATTTATAACCTTCGTTCAGACGATAGTGATAGCATTTAGAAACCGGTAGTATTAGATACCAAAAATTCATCAGTCAATGAATTTCAGTGACTGAAAAAGGAGGTAAAAACAACATGCAGGAGGATCAATGCATAAAAACCAACCCACGGATGAAGTTCAGCAGGTACTAGTTACCATAGGTCACATGAATCACAAGCAATTGATGTATCGAGGTTGGAATCTCCTCCAATGTAATTGAAGCTGTTACGGATTTGGCAAAGGTCTCCCTCTAAACAGATAACTTCCTACGATAAGGTTAGGAAAACTTAATGTACTTAGTAAGGAAATCGATAACTAATATTTGATAGGCTTACATTTTCGTCAATATATTGTGACGGAGAAGAGACAGCCTCGGTCTCCTCCTCAATGCACCAATCTTCATCTCTGCATGTATTTGATAGATTGGCTCAACGTCAGCAGATAACAACATGTCTAGCACATACAATAATCTATGGTAAACACGAATTTTTAAAACCTTTTCATTCACTCAATCATGCTATGATAGGCCGCTCATAAAGAAAGACAAAGGCACCACTTAGATTGTTCAGGCAAGTAAAGTTCATCACAAAAACAGACACATGGAAATAAACAAGAAGATATTACCCTGATAACGAAACCTCATCGACCTTGCTGCCTTCACCTGAATCATACACCTTCAAAATCAAATGTAAATACTTATTGCCGAACCCAAAAGCTCCACTTACAAAAATGATGAGAAATGTTCAGATTAAAAAAAATATATGTTTTCTTACAGGAACACATGTAATCAACTGGAACTCTCTCTGACAGAGAGGGCACAAGTTCATAATCGTAGACCAATTATCAATGCATTCAAAGCAGAACCTGAAAATATCACCCATCAAATTATCAGACAGAGACACCAATTACCAGTCTGCTCCTTGACAAACAGTTTATCAAACACATAGGAGCAGCTTTTATAAGGTTGAAAAAAAACATAATGCTAAGAGAACAAGCAATTACCAATGCTGACAGCAATCAAGAACACCTCTATCAATAATTATATCCATGCAAATCCCACATCTTTCCCCCTCAACTCCAGCAATATCCTGTTAAAGAAATTGAAAATCACAATGAGAATCAACCAACGCACTAACCCAGTTTATCTAAAACACACAAAGAGAAAATAACCACAAAGGTTCCTAGGAAATGAAATGCTTGATGCAACAAATTATGTTCATGATTTTAACTATGAAGCTACACATAGAACCACTTTTTGCAGGAGAATCATTAGTATTCTCCAAGTTCATAAACAAAAGGTGGACCCATGATTAGTTCAACCAAAAGCGAAAAAATATCCCCAGAAGAGTCCAAGTTCACACTAACATTATGTCCAACTTCAGCAGCTTCATCTTCAACCAAGTTACTAGCGTCAAAATCAAGCTCCATTTTCTACATGATTAAGAAAAGAACAAAGTGATCAAAAGTTGCAATCGAATTCCTCGAACAGGTACAAACCGTGATTAAAAAAAAATCAGGTGAATTTTCATAAACCCAGCATCCACTTACCTTGGATCGAAAAGCAAGGAAGTTGAGAGGAAAATTTCAGAACCCTTCGAAGGAAATTTGAAGAAAGGTGAAGCAACGGAGGAAATAGGAAGGCTATGTCACCGAGGGCAAAACTGGGAGAAAATGGAAATTTCACGGGAGGGTGAATATGACGTCCCCTCCTAGACTTTCGAGAGTTTTAGGGAGAAAGATATTAAATTACGCCTGGAGATGAAAATTTTCCGTTTATAAAACGAAAAGTTGGACCACACGTGCTTTTATTCACTTTTAACGGACGAATATTATAACTTTCTGTTTCATGTGGGCCATTTACGTAAACTTACAAATAAATCGAGCCCGACTTTGTGAAACTTATCAAAATTAACGCAAATTCGAGATCTTTTAATCTTTTTTTCCTTCTCAACCTTACACTTTTTTTCAGGTAAAAAGGACCCTATAGTTTTATTCTTTTCATAATCAACCCCAAAAAGAAAAACCAAAATGTAAGCCCCATTTACAGTAGTATGCTTTTTTACATGCACTTCTTTTCTCAGCTGATTTTATGAAGCATTGTTTCTAGGTTAGTCGGGTAACACATGTCCACGTGGCGACCATTCCAAACATTGTCGGCGAGGATGGCGTTAACGGCTTCTGTAGGATGAAACTGGTCCCACCAGAGATGGCCGGAAGCGTCGGAGCAAGCCATCTCGGGCGAGATGCAAGGAAGCCATCCCTTGTACCGCCCTAACCCACAGCATGCATCCGTCGTCTCGTTAAAACCTGACCACACAGCAAAACACACAAACTAAGATGATCAGAGAACTCTATGGACACTCTTAGAATTCTATATCCGAGGTGGAAGAGGCTGATTCTTACCGTAGAGTTGGTGGTTTTTTAGGATGTCCATTGCGCTTTGGAACACGTCGCAGTAGATAACGGATGCGCCCGGAAGCTCATGATTGAGCTGATCTACAGTGTATCTCATTACAAAGTTCGATTCCACGATCATGCTGTTCACTTTTTCTGCACATTCTCCATTCTTGCTCTTGTATCTCCTCAGATAGTACGGTGCACAGCCAATCGGTGGCAAACCCATCACCACCATCCTCCTCACCTTGACATTGTACAATGTCTGTGAAATAAACAGAACTCTTCTCTTATTGGTGAGATCAATGGATTATATATAAGTCAGTGATCTTATGCTATTACTGTGCAGCTTTAAGGGCATTCAGATACCATTCAGGGTTCTAAATAGAAGGATACTTATTTGATCTTTACATAGGCGATTTTTTTGTAATAGTCAGTCTAAGAGCTTCCAGATTTCTGGATTTTGGGTATTAAACAGATGTTAAAACTATGAAACTGGCATTCGAAATCTAATTTGTACTTAAAAGGCTCCATTTATGTACTTTTCAGTTTAAGAGGACTCAGAATCATACTTGTTTGTCCCTGTAAGACTCTCCACTAAGGCCAGAAATATAAAAACTGAAATGAAGTCTAACCTTGAGCTCCTGTTTCATACTGGCAGCCAAGAATTGATTAAAATTCCAAGGGGAATAGAGGTTCTGCACATTGGAGATGTTTCTGATGTAGAAATGTATGTAATCATTCACTCCAATCGATATGTAGAAAACCGAGTTTGAGACCAGACGCTCTGAAGCTTCTTCCCCTATACTCAGTATCATCTGTTGGAATGTATCAACAAACTGCTCAACCTGCATTGCAAATGAAACCCTCTGGCCCTGCAACGAAAGATTCCCACAGGATTGAATAAAACTGAAAGATGGTAATTGCAAAATCAACTCAAAATGACTCTGAAAGTTAAGATTTGGGTATCACCAGTTCGGATCCACTAGACAAGATGATTCCAGCACCAGCTGAAGCGTAGTTTACGCCTTGGAACATGTCTTCAACAGTTCCAGTTTGTCCAAGATAGCTAGGAACGAATGGTAGGCCTAGACGATTAGCTGTTCACAGGATTTGCAGTGGGCAAAAAACCAATGATTCAATCTAAGACTCCAAGCATAAAAAAGTAAAGGGAAAAAAACATCATTGAATATGAGAGTTTCAGGAAAAAATGCCAATTTTTCTGTGCAGACTCCAAGCATAAAAAAGTATCGAATACACAAGAACTCAACAAGTTGGAGGAACTTCATTTCAAACAAATCAAGTAAGAGAAGATGATTCTTGATGTTAATCGAACTCGGAAATTAGGATAAAAACCCCAGAAAAAATTGGGGGAATAAACTCAACCTAGAAAATCAACCGGAATCCTCCCATTGCTAAACCTTCCCGTTGGCTGATGCGTATCGAAATCTCTACCGTAAGGAAGCCGATCTGCTCTCGCCAAAGTTCCAAGAAAGTTGTTCGTTCCACAATCTACAGAGGAATCTCCGAACACGAACAAAGCCGGTACGCTAGGAAAAGACGATTCCACCGCCGGAGAGCGGACTGTAAGCGGCTGTGATGGAGGTATAAACGGCGGAATATGGAAAGATTTAGAAGGCAAAGGAGACATCCTTGGAGATATCCTTGGAGACATACTTGGAGATAAGTGATAAGCGGCGATCAATTTGGGTGTCGCAAAGATTATCAGAACAGAGAAAACAAGAACGAGAAGTTTGATCGACATGGAAGAAAGAAAAGGCGGGAAAAAGCGAGAGAGCTTTGCGAGCTTGTACAATGATAAGAGAAAACGCCGCCGTCTTATAAACGCCGCCGTAGTAAATTTGTTGAACCGGCTAAACCGGATCAAATATTAATTTAAACATACATTCAGGTTAACCCGATTTTTAAAAGTTAAACCAATCATTTGTACTGATAGATTTTGGTCTCAAACTGCTTATCAACTCTCCACCATTGGTGAATCCCATGAGCTTCTTTGAAATCTCTAGATGAACTCAAGTTCACCGTTAAAACCGCCGACGGAATCAGATGTACCGGCTCATCCGAGTTCTTACCTCCAAGTAGCAAACCACTTAACGAGTGTTGTGTTGCTAACCGCTCTACAAAACCAACTCCTATTTCCTCCATCTTGTTGCGGTGCTCGAAGTAACCGATATACTCGGAGCACAAGTGGTCCCCGGGGTTGACAAACAGCCGCGGAAACCAGTCGGATAAAGTGGTAAATTGGTCAGGTGGTGCAGGTAATGCACGGTGGTTTTGGCTGTATTGTTGTGTGGCTTTTTTGGCGAGAGCAAGTCCAGCTGTGATCACACTGCCTGCAGTTTTAGATAGCATACATTTTCAAAGTCAAAAACAGTCATAGCATACAAATTTCAAAGTCAAAAACAGTCCAGTTTCTACATGATGAAGACGAATGCTAAAGCTTAAATGACAGTATACATTTCAGTTTCAAAACAGTCGACTTTCGACAAAGATTTTAGTTTCTATAAGACTGAAAGCTTAAGTTGAAAGGTAAACACATTTCTGTTTCAAAACAGTCCAGTTTTAAATCAATTCGGTTTTAGAATTTTTCGGTTTATATGTATATTCCTGCTTATATGCACTTCAAAGCCTAATCTGATCAGTAACTTAAAGAATGAGACTGAAGGGAAGATTGAAGTTATATTACCTGCAATGCGTATCCCATGTTTGATCCTCTTATCCTTGATTCTTTCTATAGGAGCTGACAAAAACGGAGGATTGAAAGCAAAACACTCAGGAAAAACTCCGGTTCTAGCAATTGTTTTCCCAGCAAGCAGTGCCATGGATGCACCAAGAGAATGACCAGCAAGCCACACATTTGAACAACCAACCGAAGCAACAATGTTTCTCACAGCTTGCATAGCTATCTCGAACCGTGTTGTCGTGTGAAGCCCGTTTCTGATAACATGGATATCTAACTCGATGTCACGCGTAATAGAGTCTGCTTTTGTAACGGTTCCTCTGAATGCAATTACGAAATGTGGGCTCAGTGCCTCGGATTTGATAGTTTGAGAGTGAGGCTGAGGTGGTTTGTATTCATAGATTCCTCCAAATATGGAGAAATCAGCATCATCCACAAGCTTACGAATGAGACGGAAATGGAAAAACTCAGACCATGCGGGAGAAAGAGCTAATTCAGGACCTTCCCTTTGTAGCTGACGGTCACGCTCAGCGACATAGATTCCTTGGACCAAAGAAGCAGCTACAGATCTTCTATGATGTTCATTAGCCCTGCAGAGTCAAGAAGACAAATAAGGAAGACAAATTTCTAACTAAAATGAAGCATTTTTACCATCAAGAAACAATGTTTCAAGTTCTTAAAACACAAAAGGCACATTGTTTAGCCAGCACCAAAAGCTAACTCAACATCAACTCATGAACACAAAACAAAACCTCAAAAGATAGAGAGAAGATGCAAACCAATCTATAGCTGTTAAGTGCAATGGTCCAGTGAGGCTGAAATCATCTCTTTCACAAATCATTGCTCCTTCCTCTTCTTCTGTAATAAGATGTTTAAAAAACTTTAGCGAATGGAAATGGCAAGTGTTAGTAAATGTGTTCACAATTGAAAATAACAAATCACAAGTTAAAAAAATCTCAGCTTTAACCAGAAGATTTAAATCGCTTGAGAACCCTAATGGATTTCAACTCTGCAGAAATGCTAAAACCCATCAAATTTTGAATAATCTGCACTAATAATTTTGACTTTGTAATGACTAAGAAAAACTCCTCAAACACAAGTTCCATCTAGAGGAAATGATTAATAATATCAAACTAATTACAGTGGCGATGGATGTGGGCAATGCATATAAACTATGGGAAAACAAAACAGAATGAAGCTTGATAAAAAACCTTGAGATGTTTGATTCAGATCTGGAGTTTGATTACTGTGATTCATAGTGATGTTTATAAAAGAGTAGTAATGGACGAAGATATCGTTGTGGGGTTCATTTACTTAAAGCTTCAGAAAGAGACGTTTTAACAATGAAATCGGTTTGGAAACAACGACGTCGCATCAGTCTCAACGTTCTTTTGCTTGTTTTAATTCTAGTGTCGGCCTTTTTGCCGTATAAAACTAAACATTTATTAAGAAACGAAGTGATTATTCATCACTATTATCAACATTTGGCATTGATGTGTCATTCCATTTTATATGTGTCACTATCATTTTTGAAGTGTTAATTAGAATGATATTAATCTCATTTTGATGTAAACATATAGATCATAATGTGTCATGTTTTTATTATTTTAACTTACCTATAAATAGGTGTTGATGTAAAGGTTGTATCATCATCAAAATATCAATCAAACATCAACTATCAAAGCTTTCATTTCTCTCACCATTTTCCACTCAAGTGTCTTCCACTAAAATATTATACACATATATATTAGAAATATTTTATAACATGTTATCAGCACGACCGACTCCGACGATTCCCGACCCGACGTTTCTGATCCCGACAATCTCAATCCCGACTCGGCGGCCCGTTATTCCGTTCATTTTCCATTATCCTTTTTAAACTTATCATGTCGAATCTCGCAAAGCTCGAGTTTCATGCCCTGGAATTATCTGGAAAGAATTATATGTCATGGCAGTCGATGCTAAAACGCATATGAGGGCAAATGGGCTTAGCGATACCATCGATAAGTCGAAAACGACTTCAGACGAGTTAAAGGCAAAAGCCATGATATTTTTGCGCCACCATATATGTGATGGTTTAAAAGGCGAATATATCACGAAAGATGATCCTTCGGATCTATGACAGTCACTTAATGATCGATTTGATCATCAAAAGCATGTGATTTTGTCAAGGGCTAAACATGAGTGGTTAAACCTCTGGTTTCAGGATTACAAAAGGGTTAGCGATTATAATTCCGCATTGTTCGGAATAACATCGAAGATGGTTTTATGTGGAGAGAGTATAAGTGATTATGATATGATTGAAAAAACTCTCCAGACTTTCCATCCCGTCAATGTAGTCCTGCAAGAGCAATATCGGGCGAAAGGTTTTACTCAATTTTCGAAGTTAATGCAACTTCTTCTTGTTGCTGAGCAGAATAATGAGCTCNTGTTGCTACGTCCAATTTTAATAATTTCTGAGGTCGGGGTTATGGTCGTGGACGGGGACGAGGACGTGGGCAATATAAAGGAAAGGGATTCCAAGTTAATAATAATTATAATGCGAAAAATAAAAATCTCCAAGTTAACGACGTTAGTCGGGGTATTAACAAAGAAAGTGAGAATGCATGCTTTTGATGTGGAAAGAGTGGGCATTGGTATCAGACTTGTCGTACCCCGAAGTTTATAGCCGACTCATATCAAGCGTCAAAAAGGCAAAGGAAATTGTTTCTGAAGCCAATCTCATCTTGGATCAACCCGGCCCATCCTTTCATGGCCTAAATGATGATGTTCATTTCGATCTCGCTGATTTTCTCGCTGAAACCGATGAAAAACAAAAAGAGTGAAAATCGTTATGACATGATGTTTTTGTATAAAAGTCGTATGTATAATAGTTTAAGTATTTTGCCAAAAGTTTGTATTGTAATATATATAAAGCAGTTGATGTAATATATTAATAAATGTTTTATGTTTTCAGCAACAAAAAATGTTAAAACTTGAGACAAATGACGAAGATGCATGTCTGGTTGGCAGTGCAATAACACATTCGATTTTCAAAGAAAATAAATATTTCTCCAGTC
>OVAU01000931.1:761-17001 GCA_900406315.1 Biscutella laevigata subsp. laevigata
GATATTGAGTGCATCTTCAAGTTTTTCAGGAAAAGGTTAGTACCACTTTGATTCTGTTATTTATATATCATTTGTTCATAATACCTCTGTTGCCATATCCTTGTCCTGATTGGTCCTTAAATTCTCATTTCCTGTCAACTATTGTTCTTTGTTCCAGGTTTAATATGAGTTTCCAAGAAGAGAAAGATGAGTCTGATGAGACAGAGGTGGATGAGAACAGCAGGCCATCTTTCTATGATATAACTAAAGATGTTAATGCTCTGGATAGGGATTTAGAAGCCAGCGGGTTCACAAGAAAAGAGCAAAATGACCTCGATAAAGTATGTGAGCCTATGACTTCACAAATAATCATCTGTCTGGGGTTGTATGTACTGTCTCTTTCTGTTTTTTTGTGTGAATTGAATATAGAATGAACATGTGGTTTCTGTCTTGTGTAGTTTATTGAAGGTGGGCAGGAGAAGAGTGAAGATTCTGACGAGGATGAAGAATCTGATGATGAAGAGGAGACTTGTGAGTCAAATGAAGAAGAAATCCAAAATGAATTGAAATCACTACAGTTGCAAGAGAAGGTATAAAAACTTCAAAGTTCATCATATCACTGAAACATATCCAGAGTGGAGATGTTCTCAGCAGTTTGCGCACGCTTAAATTATGCTTGGCATGATGTAGGAGCAGAAAAGTTCAGATGGAATTGAGGCAGAAGTTAAGCTGGATAATACTGAGAAAGGTGAAAGTAGTGGAGATAAAGATGAAGTTGGAAGTGACGAGGTTAGTATCTTCTGTGTAGCAACTCAGAGAGTACTAGCTAATCAAATCAGTGTACAAAAAATATCAATGTTCTTTCCTTTGTGCAGGAGGAGGAAGAGGATGATGCAGAGCTGGTGAAAAGTTTGGACAAGCAAAGACGCAAAGCCATGGCAGCAGCCAGAGGAGGTAGAAGGTCGCATTCTTCAAGAAACACATACAAAGACAAAGGCCGTTCCCGAAGCTCTAAGATCCACAACAACATGAGCGACTGGTGAAAATCTCTTTACAGCAGTTTTGATACACAATACTTGTCCAAGATGCTAAAGAAACAATATCTAAAGTTCTCTCCAACTTTGGGCTTAATGGGCCCTTGGGTGTTATAAACAGGCCCAAATTGTGCTATTTGTAGGAACATCTATATGCTTTTGATTTTGTTGCGACCTTTCCTCTGATTAGACAGAAATCTAAACTATAGTGATTTATTTCTTTATCAAATTATCCCGATTAGTTTTTATTTTTTCCAAATTTGTTTGATTTTGTTTTACCGGGGCCAAACTGACAAGACACGTAAGTCAAGGGAGTAGAAGGAGAAACTTCCATAATAGAACGCAACGGCTAGTGATCTATCTCAACGGTCGGAAATTTCAAATCTGTTTATTATTCCAATCTTCTCAAACTCTCTTCTTAAACCTCAATCTGTTCCCATATCACTCCTCCTGAGATTCCTTCGTTGTCTTCTTCTTCTTCTCCATTCACTCAAAAATGATGAATGATGTATTCAGGCCAACTAAATCCGCCCCGAGTTCTCCAGCAAAGCCACTTGGTATCTCTCGCACTCGGTCTGAATCATTTCATGCTATCCACAAAGTTCCTATTGGAGACAGTCCTTATGTCAGGGCCAAAAATGTTCAGGTGATTTAGAATCATATCCTTTCTTTAGATCTGGATCCTACAGGTTCTAAACTTGTGTTATGATTTTGCATTGACTGATGTGTGTTTTGGGGTTTGTATTGGATAAGCTAGTGGAGAAGGATCCTGAGAGAGCAATTCCTCTGTTTTGGTCCGCCATTAATGCTGGAGATAGAGTGGATAGTGCTCTGAAAGACATGGCTATTGTGATGAAGCAGCAAGACCGTGCTGAAGAAGCCATTGAAGCCATTAAATCTCTCAGAGTCAGATGTTCAGATCAAGCCCAGGAATCACTGGACAATATCCTCCTAGATCTCTATAAGGTTCTTCACACACACACACCCTTTTCTTCTGTTTCCTTTTTTGCAATTGATTAATCTTTGTATTGAGATGTTGTATAAATGGATTGGTATTGCAGAGATGTGGGAGATTAGATGACCAGATTGGACTTTTGAAACATAAACTCTTTTTGATACAAAAAGGACTAGCCTTTAACGGTAAACGAACCAAAACCGCCAGATCTCAAGGCAAGAAATTCCAGGTCTCTGTGGAGCAAGAAGCCACTAGGCTATTGGTAAGCAAGCAATCCAAAATATGCAAGTAACGTTGCAGCAAGGAATTGCCAATTTGTGTAATTCTAAATGAGATCATGGTTTTTTTCGTAAAAGGGAAACTTGGGATGGGCTCTGATGCAGAGAGACAATTTCGTAGAAGCTGAAGATGCATACAGGAGAGCTCTATCAATCGCACCAGACAATAACAAGATGTGTAATCTTGGGATCTGTCTTATGAAGCAAGGCAGGATTGATGAAGCCAAAGAGACATTAAGACGTGTGAAACCAGCAGTCGTGGATGGTCCTAGAGGAGTGGATTCTCACCTGAAAGCTTACGAGAGAGCTCAGCAGATGCTCAAGGATCTTGGATCTGAGATGATGAGAAGAGGAGGAGACGATAAGGTTGAACAGAGAAGGCTATTCGATGCCATCTTTGGATCTTCCTCTATATGGCAACCTCAGCCTTGTAGAGAACAGAACATTAAGCCTCCTAAATCGAAGCCAGGTTTGAGCAATGATGGATACGGTGACGAAAACATCAAGACGAATATGAATTCTGCAATAGTAGTAAACTCATTAAGGGTGGATGCAAAACCGTTTTACTCTTCAAAGTTGAGTAATGAGAATCTCAAGAGAACGAGATCGTCGAGTGAAAAGATGGGAGGAATATGGGGTTGTGTTGGTGGTGATGATGATGAGGAAGAGGGAAACAGGAGAAGAAGATTGTCAATGGAGAAAAAAGCAACAGACTGTGGATTACCAGACAACAAAGACTTTGAAGATGCGATCTTGGCTGCTGTATTGGAGACAGAAACGAAAGTGGACAAGAAGAGACTCAAAGTTTTTCAGGATATCACTTTGTCCTCCCTAAACTCAAGAGCCTGAAATATTCATCAGAATCTCTAACCAATTTTATTTACAATTTCTAATTTACTAGTTCTAAATTAAGTGGGATGGAGAAGGAACAAAAGGAGAAGAGCTTAATTCTCCTTGGTGATTTATCAATGTTTTTGTCAGCTTCATGTTGCTACATTTTTTTTGTTCACCATTATTGTCATTGACAAATAATAAACGTTCAAGTTATAACATTAATATTCTCCAGTGACTTCGATGTATAACATAAACCACATGGACCTCCACCACCAGTGACTTAAGAACATAAGCCAAAGAAGAAATCAGAATCCATGTTGAAATATTTTGAGAAGAAAGCAGCTGCGCTGGAGAGCAAACATAGTCCATACTCTGTGCCTCAGAGCAGGAAAAAGGAAAAGCAGAAGAAGATAAAAGTAAGCATGAGAAGTCAGTGAGTGTGACTAGAGCCATGACTCTAAATAACTTGCAGATGGCCTTCCCTCATGTGTTCCAGGCAATGGTTGGGTTTTCAAGTGTGTGTACGCAATCCTTGAGTCTGTGTACAACCAAGCTAAGAATATCACTGAGGATCAAGAGGTTGCTATCTTAGAGAGAGAATCAAAATGTTTCACCATTTGCTCTGTTTTTGCTTTATTAAATTTTGTATAATGTTATGAACTTGAGTTGAGTTTATGCCATTTTTGAAAATGAAATTGATTAATGACTTTTCGAATCATTGCTTGTAACTTCATCAAGTCAAGAACTTCTGATCCATGTACATTGATAGATAGAGATGTAAGCAGCTATTAGCTTTAGTCTGTACGAGAAGCTGCTTTACACTTCCACTGAAGCCAAGCCAAGCGCATGTCACATCGCAACGACAAGAATGTTTCCCTAGCAATTGGATTATTGAAGAACTCAAGTGCTGCAAAATAGGAATTCTCTGGCAAGCCTTGAATCCGATCTAGTTCTCTGATACACTCGGCAAGAGAGAACTTGCTCCTCATCTGCTCTAAAGCAGTAGTCCGCAGCTTTGATGCAGCTCCCATTTCAAATATAGCATTGGCAATAGCATCCTCCACACCTCTTCGCCTTCTCTTAGGAGTAGGAGGAAAAACTACAGCAGCATCATCATACTCAGATGAGCATTCCATTTTGGTATCAAGCATTGTTTCATGTTTCCCGTTTGTCATGGAATCTTCAGCAAAAATCTGAGAGAACTGCTTGTAGATTGGACATCCATCTGTTCTTATCACCGCTGCGTCTGGATACTCCTGATTTAGGACCACAAAGAAAGATTATTAAAAGCGAACCAGAGCTTTTTGAAGAAGAAGAAAAGACGAGACCTTAACACATTGGTCCCAAGCTTCAGCAGTGGCGATAACCGTACAACTAGATTCATCAAAAATGAAGTCATCACGAGCTAGAAGTGATTTAACGACTGCATATTGACGCTTGAGAACAGCAAATTTGTTCTTGAGAAGTTCTTTATCCCATTTGAGGCCACTTCTTTTGTAAAACTCACGGTGTATAAAATTCCATGCTTTATTGGAGAATGAATTGTTTCCTTTCAAGAATTGATCGACTATGAGGTCCGCGAGTAGCTTGCTTAGAAACGCATTCCACCGTGGCTCCTGCTGAGACTGTTGTTCACCAGAGATTCGAGTCGCCATCTTCAGATTCAGATACAAACCAATTCACATTCACGAATAACTTGAAGAGAGGTCGGAAAATCCTAAACCTAATCGATCATAGCAATTAGCAATCAGACAGAAAATGAAAGGATCAATTTTTTTAAAAGCGAAACCCTTCAGATGGATTCGTGAAGACGTTGGGATTTTCTATCAGATAGGCCGAACAAGCTCTGTTTGACTGGAGGGCCCCTCAGGTCTTATTTATTCACAGTGTCGCCCCTTTCAAAATATATATATTATGCAAATCTATTTTAAGTAGCTATATCATTTTTCATAGTGAAAAAAAAATATATATAATATGTTAAAATTTAGTTATCATCAAAAAATGTTAATATTAATAAAATTAATATAATATTTAAGTTTTTTAGCTTTTAAAATTTAACATTCTTATATAGAAAATAAATCAACAAAGACTTTTACGCCACCATATAAACATAAATTCTCAAAATGTAAAATTATTTTGTTTTACAAAATATCTTAATTATTGTAAATTATTATTATTAAAAATCAACTTATTATTCAAAATACAAAATGATATTGTTCTACAAAATTTCTCAAAATTTAAGCATTTTACATAATCAACATAACTTTCCTAAATAATAAATTTGAGCATTTTAAAAAATCTATTAGATTTTGTGGAATATTGTCCACCAAAGAAACATGATTCTAAATATACAATATTCCAGCGTTTAACAAAGTCTCTTAGTTTCGTGTAATATTATTCATCAAATCATAATAAATTCTCAAAATATAAAATTGAATCGGTTTACACTCAAATTTGTGTACTGTTATCCATCAACTTAGTATAATTTCTCAAAATATTAAATTATAGGCTTTTAAAAAGTATCTCAAAATTTTAACATTTTACAAAATCTATCAATTTTATAAATTATTATCGACATATTAACATAAGATATAAAATAAATTTTTTTAGTATTTTATAAAATCTCATAGCTTTTTCGGAATATTATCCATCAAATCAAATAAATATATAAGAACCAAAATTCTAGCATTTAGTTAAATTCTAAAATAAAAAATTCCCCATATTAATATAATTTACTAAGATACAAAATTCTAATATTTTACAAAATACCTCAATTTAGTGTATTATTATCAACCAAATTATCTCAATTTCTCAATATACAAAATTCTAGTGTATTACAAAACCCCTCAATTTTTTTGGAGTATTATGCAGAAATTAGCATAATCCAACCCCCCCCCCCCACCTCCAATATAAAATTCTAGTGTTTTACAAAATATCTAAATAAAATTCTAACGTTATAAAAAATCTTTCGATATATATGGACTATTATTCATAAAATGAACATAATTCTCAATATACAAAAATTTAGCGTTTCACAAGATCTCTCAGTTTTTTTTGGATTATTGTCCACCAAATCATAATATTTTTCAAAATATAAATTCTAGTGTTTTAAGAAAATTCTCAATTTTCGTCGATTATTACCCATTAAATCAACATAATTTCCGAAAATACAAAAATTATATTTTTTTACAAAATTTAGGAGTGGGCAAACGGGGATTTCGGGATGCAATATTTTGGGAATACGACGAGAATTTAGGAATGAAAAACTTATCTTGTTATGTCCCATTTAAAATAAGGAACGATAACAGGAACATGACGGGACGAAACGAGAATTCATAAAAAAAAAATCAACCTCAAAAAGTAAGAAGTGGTTATAATTATATAATGATAAAGCTTAAACTATGTAAATGTATTAATTTAAAATAAAATCAAACTCTATTATTAATATTTTATATCACATTAATATATTAATAAAAGTTAATATAAAATATATAATATATCTAAGAATATATGAATTATATATAATCCTAATAAAATTGTTTTATTATTATATTTGTATTGTCCCAAATGGGAATTCGAGAATTCATGATCTTGTCCCGTTCCTACCTATTCCCATTCGAGTTTCAAAATCTTGTTCCATATTTGGACACAAAAAATATATGAGACGCAAATTTCGGGAACAGTTCAGGATGGTACGAGACGGTACGAGATGGGTTGAGAATTGTGTCCACCAAATCAACATAAATTCTCAATATACAAAATTCTAGCGTTTCACTAATATTTCAGTTTTTGTGAATTGGTATCTACCAAATCATTAAAAAATATTCAAAATACATAATTTTAGCTTTTAACAAAAATCTCTAAATATTCTAGTATTTTTACAAAAGCTGTTAAATTTTCTAGACAATTATTTACCAAATGACTATAATTTTCTAAAATTAAAAGTGTATTACAAAAAATTTATAGTTTTGTGGAATATTGTCCATGTAATCAAAATTTCTAACGTGTAACAAAATATCTCAATTTTAGTAGATTATTATCTATCAAATCAACATAATTTTCCTATATACAAAATTATAGCGTTTCTAAAATTACAAATTTTTATGAAATACTATTCATCAAATCAATATAATTTCTAAATATTTTAACGTTTTACAAAATCCCTTAGTTTTTTGTGGATTATTTCCACAAAATTAGCTAAATTTTCTAAAATACAAAATTCTAACGTTTCACAAAACCTTATTTTTTTGTGGATTATTGTTGGCAAATTCAGCATAATTCTCCAAGCAAATATTTATCTCATGGCTTTATGCATTTTTTGTAGTAAGTTTGTAGGAATTCATTAGAGATGTTCAATTAGTGAGTCCATAAAAAGATGGAAATTGCATAAGACAACAGCGAAGCCCCAATGCAAATGGTCATGTCAACCATTGTGTGTACTAATTGTGCAGCCTACCAAACTCCTTGTTAACTTATGACAATCATTTGTTAGTTTGTTAGTTAGGTAGAGGCTTTGCTTAAACAAGAAAACAACTTAAATGATATATAAACACTCATGATTTGTACGCAACAAAAGGGAGAAGATTAAGATGAGATTGGGCGCCAGAAAAAGACAGTCCATGATTTAATTTCTCATAAATAAACATAAAATCAGTTGACAAAGAAAAAACAAAAAAAAAACACATTGGTAAGTTTGGTGTTTTGTTGGAGCTAATAAAAGAGGAAAACCTCAATAGTCGGAAGTAGAAAGAGAGTTTTGTTTGACGAAAGATCCATTTTTTCCGGCCAGAGCTAACTAACAAACTCTTCAATTTCGTTGCCTGAATAGGGTTTCTATTTTCTGCAACAAATTTCGTTCCTTTCGAATCCGCAATGCCTAATTGGTCGATTAACGTTGAGCATCGAGAATAATAACAAGATTACCAGAAATTGCTAGGATCTTTCAAATTCCAGGCTTGTTTCTTCGAGGTAGAGGAAAATGAGCGCTTCGAGGTTCGTAAAGTGTGTGACGGTTGGTGATGGAGCTGTTGGAAAAACTTGTTTGTTGATATCTTACACAAGCAACACTTTCCCAACGGTAAAAATCCAATTTTTCCATCATGTTCCATTGTTTCTTTTGTGATAAATTCTCATGTTCTTGGTTTCTATATGAAAATTCAGGATTATGTGCCGACGGTTTTCGATAACTTCAGTGCAAATGTGGTTGTTAACGGAGCCACCGTGAATCTTGGATTGTGGGATACTGCAGGTTTCATATTAACCATCTTTGTTTTGAAATTTTGGAATTTGAGTTCTTTTAGTTTCTGGATCTGAAGGTTTTGTAAACAGGTCAAGAGGATTACAATAGATTAAGACCATTGAGTTATCGTGGAGCAGATGTTTTCATATTGGCCTTTTCTCTTATCAGTAAAGCCAGCTATGAAAACGTTGCCAAAAAGGTAAAGATTCATCAGTATTCTTCCATGTTATTGGATTGTTGAACTTGAAACCTCTCTGATCAGAATCCTAATCTTGTGTTTGCAGTGGATCCCGGAGTTGAAACATTACGCACCTGGTGTCCCAATCATCCTTGTTGGAACAAAGCTTGGTGAGTTTTTTCATTATTGTTCCTGATCTCAAGCCTCGGATTGGGACTTGTGATAGAGAATGTTATGTTTTTGCTCCTTTAGATCTTCGAGATGATAAGCAGTTCTTCGTCGACCATCCTGGAGCTGTACCAATTACTACAGCTCAGGGAGAGGAGCTGATGAAACAAATAGAAGCACCTTCTTACATCGAATGCAGTTCCAAATCTCAAGAGGTAGTATTGGTTACTCTACTCTTTTGACCGATTTTTAGTGTTGATGCTAAATATTAATGATAACGTTTGATTATCAGAATGTGAAGGGGGTGTTTGATGCGGCAATCAGAGTGGTCTTGCAACCACCGAAGCAGAAGAAGAAAAAGGGCAAAGGGCATTGCTCAATCCTATGATGATTTGAAAATTCTCTTCTTATATATTTGGTATCTTAAGCTTCTGACATTAAGTCAATGTGTTATTGGACAGACACACATGTTTGGTTGGTCCTTTTTGTTCTTAATATTAATGGAGTTTGTCGGAATCAATATCTTTTGCTTCTGCAATTCGGTCCTATGCACAATTACACATACACCAAATGTTATCTGAATCAGTTTCGGTCCAACCATTTCTTCACTGAACATATTTTGCGCATGTTTCGAACTCAGCAAACTGGTTTATTTGTAGTGTGTAGAAAAGGTGATGACACAAGTTTTGTTTTCTCAAGATCACTCTACATGCTTCTCTAAAAAGTTTAGAAGCCATGATTATTCGATGATTGAGCCTAAAAGAATGCAAGAAACAGATTCATTCAAAGTTTTCAAACCATTCCACTTTGATTTTCTCGTATTTCTCACTCATGCCATCGCCTTGCTGTCTCTGAAACTCTATGTAACGAAGAGTGCTGGATACAAACGGCTCTGCGCCTGACTCAACCTTTTTCATCTCACTTCTGATCAATTCTGCTAAGCTCTGGATTGTATCGCCTGTTACTTGTGGGTTTCCTTTCTCCAAGAAGTAGAGATACCTGCATTTTTAGCGCCGGTATTGTACTCCATTACAAGCATTTTGCAGCGTATGTATTAAATATGTGCAACTAAAACGAGTAACTTACTTGTTTAGCAGTTCGACATACAGAGCCAGGGACCCGGTGCTACTGGTCCCACGAGAAGCGTTGGTCATTTGTTGAACAGCATCTGCAATTCTTTGCGCTCTCTTCAGGCAAAGCACAACCCTGTTCTCATTTCATAAATTCCATATTAGCTTAATTAGCCATTCTCCTCTAACCAACACAGATTTCCCCCCTTCTTAACTAATGTTTGGATCTCAGTCTAAACTTCAAGATTTAGTAAATTTAGAGATTCATGTAGCATACCTCTCTCCATCTTTCAAGTTCTCGCACTCTTCAGCCCAGAAGAGATGCGCACATTCGTAAATAGCTCTGCACTGATCTGGCTTCTTAAGGAGTCTTGCAGAGTACTACACCAACAAAGTATAATTTAGCCTTGTTTGTGTTCAACGAAGCACTGACTTACTTAACTGAAATGTCAGGATAGGATACCCCTGTCGCCTTGTGAGTCAGAGTATCTCTGTTCTCAACATTAAATACACGCATCCGCTGTAGTGTCCCTATTATTAAACGTAGTGCTGTCACTTGTGCCTTTGAATCCTAAAACACCCAAAATTTAAGTCCACCGTCAAGGTCTTTCTTACGGAAAGATGCTTGTAGCCTCCTAAGTAATTCACTTACTGAAATTTCTTCTTCATACAGAAGATATGCCTTTGTGAAGAACTCATAAGCGGCTGTTTCCAATTCACAGTCATTTGCTGCCTGAGGATTAAAAAACATCAGCTCAGTCACTATATAGTTAATATGAACATAAACCAAAACAGTTCATATACCTGAGCATATTGCAAGTAGAGTCGAAATGCCAAATCAGCTGCTGAAACATCAGATAGAACTTCCACGGTCTGTAAAAAAAGGATATCCAAAAGAATCACATTATAGTAATTCTGGCAAAGAAAATACAACTGGGTTTCACTGGGACAACGCCAATGACTTTCACAAGGTAACTAAACCTTTCACATTCTTTTCTAACAATCAATATGTGTGTAAACTTGCCTCATTTAAGAACTCTAGAATATTCTTTGGTGTTGCTGACGTATCATCTCCAAATGGGTTTTCATCTCCTCCTCGCAGTCGACGAATTAACTGTATTAGCATATTGACACAACAAAGTTTAAGTACGTACTTCCCAAATTCAAAAACAGTGTCTACTGAATCCATAACAAGACTGGAAAGAACACACAACTCCTTCTTAAGACAGAGCTCATACTTCTTTCCAAGTTGGAGACTACAGTGAACAAGTAATCACAGTAAGAAATACAAACCTTGAGAGCGGAAAAAACAAGGGGCTGTACTGTAAGAGGTAGACGCTTAGGTCCTCCTGTCAGGATGTGTTTCCGTACTCTGGAAAGTATCTGTAGTTAGGTATACGAATTAGGATTTTCGCACACAGGTCATTTAATAGTAGCGCCTTTTGATATGTAAGAATATTAAAATATATACACCTTGTACATTTCTTCTGGATCATCATTGTAGAGCATGTGAATCAGCCGTGCAACAGAGTTCTGTTCTTCTTGGAAATCTTCTTCATCAACCTAGAACTCGAATAGTTTTCCCATTTGAAACGATGTCAAATATAATAACAGGTAAGTTATCTAACGACAAGTACTTTTTCGAGTCACTAGAACACTACAAGCATGAATGCAATAAGAATTGATGAACACCTCATCATCAGTTGTCCCGTCAAAATCCTTGATGAGTCCCTTTAGCAGTTCAAACAAAGCGTCCACCTGCAATGCACAAAGGAAGGAAATGCCACATCAATAGAGAACGCTAAAGGAAGAAACTAAACCAAGAGAAAAACACACCTCATCAGCATTAGCAATCTGAGTATTATTTTTCAAAATGCTCTGAATTATAATGATTGCCATTGCTTTGTTTGTGTCAGGGTCAAGGTACTCCATTACTCGAGGATAGTTGGTAAGCTTCAAAATAGTTACGACATCATTATACTTCTCCAACGGAGCGCTAAGAAATGCAACGATCTGTTTTGATGCCTTGTCATCACAAAGCTTTCCTGTGGCAGAGAGTTGGCTAACACAAGATCCCTAAAGAAACAAAAAGGGAAATAGGGACAATAACGTGTATTAGCAAATTGCAGAACTGATTAAGTGATAAACTTAACATGCTTATACATGCTCGGAAGGCATTATACCAAAACTTGGTCAACATAGTCTAGACGATCGGAATGGACATGGAGAGTGAATTTCAGAAGAAACAAATACAACGTTACAGATCCTGAGGCCGGCAAGTCCACCTGTGCCTCTACAACCTGAATCACATTATTAGGTAGAATCAATCAACTTTTAATGACTACCACAGTGAAGAGATTATCAACATGATACAATCAGAGTTCCCTTGAGATCATGGTGAGATGCAAGATTTACCTTCCCAATCGCATGATTCAACTTTGAAAAGGCTTCTACTTGCAGGAAATTAGGCAATGCTTCCACACTAGATGCAGCATAGTTCGAAAGCCTTTCCATTAGACCAGAGAGGACCATCTTGATATCAACAGATGGCTGAAAAGCACAATGATGAAAAGAAAATTAGGGGAAATATGTTCTCACTGAATGGGGTTTATTTAGCATTCTTATTTATTTAATCAAATATTGCATATAAAGAGGAAAGGGTAGGATATAAGACGTACCTGAAGTTGAGGACAAGCACCTAATAATACATCGAGGGTTTGAATGTGAAAATCATCAGGAAAAACTTGAATAATACAATCCATTAGGTAGCACTGTGCAAGTTCATCCTTGCAGTTGACAACCTTTTACAACAGTGATACATAATTCAATTCACCCCAACAAGTAGAAAAAAGCTTGGATGCTGAAACTATCTAAAGGAAGAGAGAAGGCAGACCTGTTCCAGTATTCTAGGAAGAACAGTATCTCTGTAGACTCCAAGGTCAACACCTTCCAACTGACTCAGTACATGAAGGTTCTTCCCAACCTAATCGGCAGTAAAAAGAAGAAAAGGTGTCTTTTGAGCAAATGGTAAGAATTTATACTCGCAAATTTCTAGAAGAGAAGATTCAGCAACAAGTTATTGCTATTACAAGATCACGTAATTCATTCCTTTCTCTCTCTCGTTTCTCCTTTTCCCGACTAGGTCCCTGGATACCAGAAAGCCTTAACTCAGGTAAGGTTTAATAAAACAATATTTACAAAGAGAAGAGAATAATCAGACATTGGATTCCAGTATGCAACCATACTCAGTACATACATGCTGGATATGGGAGTAGAAAAAAATATCATTTGTAATTCCAACCAACCTGATGTTGCATTCGGACCCATAGTTTGTTCATCTCAGTAAAATTTTGAAGCACGAACTCTAAAGCACCCATCTGTGCATCAGTTTCTCTGAAGAGAATAGCAAAGCATTTGCCTCTTTCATGTCTTAAATTAGCAACAAAAAAAAAACCATCTACCAGCAGATTGAAGGAGACTAAGTTGTGAGGCCTTACCCTTCTAACTCTGAACCAATGCTGGGTAACTTATCCCTCGTAACTTGAGCAAGGTAACTTCTCAAGAAAAGACCACGTAAGGGATGCTGAACAGCTCGGCACATTTCAACAAGATCCTTAAGTATATCCGCAGCAGTAACGTCCTTGGATTTGATATATACAGATCCTATGGTACAGAGAAGATACCTGAAATTCGATTGATGTGTGTGTTATCAGAGAGTGCAAACGACAATGTATACTTAGAAACAATACTCTGAAAAAGAAAAAAACTTACAATCTTGGCAAAATGTTACCGGCGTGCTGCACTAGCTCGTACAGCTCTGCAATGGAGCAATCACGCCCCTTCTCATCTCTAAAGAACATTTCCAATTTCCTCAGTTCATCAAAAACTCGCATATCTGAACAAATCAGATCGCAGTAAGTAAAAGAAAATAATGAACTATTAATCCCCCTAAATCCGAAAATGCAAGTCCTAATGCGGACTCACAGAGTTCGTAGTATTTATGAGGGAACAGCTTGGAAGTACGAAGCTCGCTGAGCATCTGAGCAGAAAACTTAAGAGCATCTTTGAGATTGTTGGAATCCTACAATTTGTATAATTCGAGATTCGTCAGAAAATAAATCCAGAATATAGGGTTCTAATGATCCCCAAGTAAAATTGATTGATGAAGAAGACAGGAGAAGAGATACGATAGCGCGCTGCATGTAGAAAGCATTTTGCTTAACGGCGGCGATTGCGGCGGCAAGCCACTTCTCATCGTCGTCGGCGATCATTTCGTCTCGCTACTACTCTCCAACACACTCAATTTTGACCGGATTAATATTTTTCTTTGTTCATCATCTACTTTACTTTTTATTTACGCGCAATAAATACAGGTCGACAAAAATTACATTCATGATCATTTGTTCACATCAACTCTTTTTGCCCCCTCACATTGATTCTGTAATTTGTGTTATAGAAAGCCTTTCATCAAAAAATTGAGTACCAAAAGCCAAAACAAAATTTGAAACAGGATCAAATCTAATTAGAGAGACCATATTTTCTCTTGTTTCCATTCTGAACAGAAATCTGCTAACTCTTGTCTGCAAAAACAGACCAACTCATACGTATTCCGGAGAATGCCTCCATTTAAGACTTCGTAGCTTGGATTATCGAAGGAGCAAATATATGCCTTGGCTTGGAAATTTGCTAATTATGTTAGTAAATCTCTCTAGTATCTTCCGCTAAACTAGTCTCAGTTCAGTGATCACCTTTTCTGCCTCTTTGCATCCTACTCTCAGGCCATGGACTATCTCCTTCAAATCCACAAGGCCACACCCGGGTATCCGCTGAATCTTCCTCTCCTTCACCATCTCTCTCACTCTATCAACATCCTCCCACCGTCCCGAAACACTGTAAATGTTCATCAGCAAATGGTAATACTTGTAGTTCAAGGGATCTGTCTCTATCAGAGGCTTCACAATGCTCTCCCCTAGAGTGGGGTTTCCAGTGAAACGTGATTTGCTGAGCAAGTTAGCCCATTTTGAAGATTCTGGTGTCACATCTTCCTCTGGCAGATTCTTCAGAGTTTCCTCTGCTTCTTCAAGGAACCCAGCGTTGGAGTAAAGATTAGCCATGCACCATTGGTGTCCAAAGTTGGGTTTGATCTGGAACTCGTCAACCATCAGGGAATAGTATCTTTGTCCTTGAGAAACAAGCCCAGCTCTAGCACAACCGCAGAGAACACCTACGAAAGTTACATCATCGGGTAGAAGCATACTATCGATCATGTCTTGAAATAAGTTGAGCCCATCTTCAGGATGTCCGTAAAGACAATGTGCCAATATCATCACATTCCAAGTAACCTTGTTCCTACGAGATAGAGTGTCGAATATCCTACGTGCTAAGTCTACTTCCTTACACTTTCCATACATGTCAATAACAGCTGTATCAATGATTATGCTCGAATTCAGCAAGGTTCTTATCAACGAAGCATGAACCGACCTACCTTCCTTCAGTCTAGCTGATCTTCCACAAGCATTAAGTAACAAAACTAAGGTACTCTCGTTTCCTTGAAACCCTGCTCTGACCATCTCACGGAACAAACTAATAGAAACTCCGGGATTGTTAGCACCCAAATAAGCGCTAATCATGGTATTCCAAGAGATTATGTTTTTCTCAGGCATATCCTCGAACAGCTTGTGAGCATACAGAAGATCACCATTTCTCACAGCACCAGCGATTATCGAGTTCCAGGACACAGTATCTCGCTTGGGTATTTCGACAAACAGTTTCTTGGCAAGATCCAAGGCACCACAACAAGTATACATATGCATTAACTTATTTTGAACAGGCAAAACTTGATCGCATCCATGCTTAATGACCTGTCCGTGACACATTTTGCCGAAATCAATGCAGCACGCCTTCTCAATACAACCAAACAAACAGACGAAGGTGTAGGTGTCAGGAACAAATCCACATCTCAGTATATCAAAGTAAAACCCCAAAGCTTGTTGCGGTGTAGAAGAGATCAGATACGTCTTTAATACGACATTTGCGCAATAGAGCTTGCCAATGTTACGGAATATCGAAAGGGTGTAGCTGATATCTCCAAAACGCGAAGAACACTTCAACAATCTAATAGCCCAAGTGGAATCCCAGAAGTTACCGGAGGTTATAAGCCTCGCGTGGACTTGTAAGAGGTGTCCAATAGAACTGGAATCGTCGATAAGTTTGAAACCCCTAAGCAGACCCGGAACTGGGACGACAAATCTGGATGTGACGAACTGGCGAATAGAAGAAGCTCTTGCCATTCATCTCCAGCTTGGAACCTTAGAGTTGAATCAGGTCTGGACTCAAAAATCACCATCAATTCACGCTCATATCTATGTCAGGACTGAGAAACGTCAATGCACCGCAGAGGCAAGGCGAAGGTCAGCGGCGACGGAAGGAGAAACGAAAACCTTAAGGGAAACCTTCTGAAAAGAACGGAGAGTCCGGTTTAGCCGAACCAAGTCAAATCATATGA